>CM056721.1:109245279-109363875 GCA_029844215.1 Przewalskia tangutica
CGAAGTTAGCGTAATTAAGGCTCCTCGGTCGGATATGATAGAAATAGGGACTTCCATGCGATCGGCGATCTCTCGGATGTAAATCGGCATAATCCTCGGTAGAAAAAGTCTTCACGGCGGGAAGAAAGTGGGCTGATTTGCGTCGACTTTGTCGGCGATAACCAAATAGAATCATGTTTCCTCGGAGTGCGAGGTAACCTGTGATAAAGTCGTGTTGATTACCTCGGCTTCGGTCGGGATCTCTATACGCTGCAATGAACCACCAGGCCTGCGGTGCTCTGCCTTCGCTTTTGCGACCTTGCGGGCGAGCCCTGAGCTGCAGCGTCCTCTTGAGCCGTCCGCGATACGGATCTGAGTCGTGGTACATTATAACGCCCGAACCGGGCCGTTCTGGTGCCTTACCGGGCACCTGGTGATACAACATCGGAAAACCGGCGGAAAAATAAAACACGAGTCATGAAACAAGAGATATAATAAATAAGCAGGCCAACCAGCAGTTGCCTTGGTATATACATAAAAACAGAGCAGTTATCCTTTTTACAAACCACACTTGCTGTGATTGCCCTGGACATAAGATTTACAACAACTATGGCCAGACGGGGCCGCCCGTACCCACAGATGTACAAGAACCTCTGACTGAAGCATACCAAAGATAAGCCTCAGAAGGCGGAGCTTTCAGCCATGTTGAAATGAGATCTAAGGCGGGGATCACGGTAGATGT
Source organism: Przewalskia tangutica (assembly GCA_029844215.1). NCBI lineage: Eukaryota > Viridiplantae > Streptophyta > Magnoliopsida > Solanales > Solanaceae > Przewalskia > Przewalskia tangutica. The sequence continues at coordinate 109,246,001 of CM056721.1, forward strand.
ACCTCTGCTGCGGCGTAGGCGGCCCAGAAGGAGAGTCGATCTGGCAATACCAGTATGTGGCGTCAAATCACGTAAATGAAATCATAATAGCCTAGCGGGAGACATGTATGATAACCAAAATACGATCAGCGACATAAGCGATCAGTGAGGACTCGCGTACCGAAATCGCCACTCGAATATAACTATGGGTCTCGCGCGGCGTTCATCATGTTCGCGTCATGGCGCGTGCCGGAATCTGCGTCGGTGTAGACATGTCCGTGATGCAACAATAATAACAAGGCGCATGGCCACGTACCCCGAAATCTGCATCGGTGTAGACATGCCCGTATACCTCGATATGATATCTTTGGGTGGTCGACCTGCCGCGTAGCCACGTGCCCGGAATCTTGCATCGGTGTAGACCGTCCGTATGGCGATAATAACCATATATCGGGTAATCGGCAGACGCGTGGCGCGTGCCGAATCGCGTCGGTGTAGACATGTCGTATGACATCAGCAATGAGCGATAATCAAAATGGAAACATGCGTGGAATTCTCCATCGCTGCCCGTACGTCGAGTAAGTTCTCGACAAGTCAGCGGCCTCTGTCGAGGGCGGTAACGCAAATACCACACTTGCACAGCAAAGGCTATCATCACGAGCGCGGCGAGTTTCACAACCTGGCATGGCGAGTTTCGCAACAAGCATAAGCGAGTTTCCACCGGCGTAGGCAAGTTTCACAACGACAAGCATAAGCAAGTTTCACTGACTCAAAGTACTTTCATTTTATGCCAAAGTCGGGTTTTAACCTAAAGTACTCGTCGTTAAATTCTTTAAAGAGATCCATTACCTTTATCAAAGTCACGATACGTAGTATTAGAATGACCAACCCGTTCCTTTTCAAAATCAAGTAATGACATTCTTTTCCTAAGTTCAGTTTACCTAGTTTGATTACTCGACTTCTCATTTTCAAAGGGTTTCATAGTTCCCAAACTTAATCACTTGATTCCTTTTAGAACAATTGAGTAATATATGTCTCGCGTGAGTAGGTTATTCTTGTTTACAACATTCTTATTCAATGACCGTGATCTAGAAAATGTAATATCATTTTGTCTTATCTTAGTTTCTATGCGGATGGAGGTTTCTCTGGTTTTAATAATACAATTCATTAGTCGATACATTTTCCTTTATTAGCATTTGCGGTGGTGCAGCCGATACACGTTCGATTTCCGAAATCAGTAAAACATTATCCCTTTAAAAAAAAACCAAGTACTCATTACTCATGAATGAGGTTTCACACAAACATTCACATTAAAACAAATAAGTTAAGTCTCTTATCTTATAAGATCAAGTCTCTTAACTTCTAACATGATAAACCATTTTCTTTACCTCTCTTAAGACATTATACCTAACTCACCCATAAAGCTAGTATAACTCTTTTTAAAACCTTTAAAACCAAGTGTTACTCTCATTAGCGATTTATAAATCTTTTGAAATACAGCAAGTTCTTTATTATAACAAGCGATTATAATTCACGTGATTACCTTTTAAAACCACAAAGTATTTTCTTACCTCATAAAAATTTATTAGAACCGACTTCCCGTAAAGCGGTTATAACACTTTATGTTTTAAAAACAATCAAACCACGATTAACACGTATGCGTCTGCCGTACTACATAGTTCATGCTCGTATCATGCTAGAAGAGATAGGAAGAGGTTCACATACCTCGCGGCGATTATCGACAATAAGCAAAAAGCTCAAGTCTTCTGACGCACTAGCCACTTTCCACTCCTCGAGTAGAATCGCTACTCTTGTACTTTCACCTATAAAGGCCGTGGCGTCTATTAACATCTAGATCTCAGCGTTATATTCTGAAAATTCGCGGCACCTCCCCCCATGGCGTAAATCTCCTCCTCTATAGGCTACCAAGCCAACTTGGGGTTTACACGTCTAACGGGCGTGTACAATTCTACTACGGCTATGCTATACAAGTCTCTTTATGTCTGATCTATGTAATTCTGATTCGATTCGATTCTTTATTCTTGAGGCTTAAGTCAAAAGACATTGCCACAATACTAAGTTGATTCTATATATAGTATCTTGACTATATATTCTAACAATAGGTAATTTCCAATTACAATAGAAGGGCGATAGTGTTTACCTCGATAAGCCCAAAATTATCGAGTTTAATGTCGCTCACGAGCAAGGTTTAGCTCTACTCAGTGCTCCAAACAACCCTTAGAAGTTAACCAACACACTTACAACTTCAACTACGGGTGAAGATTTCTTAGGGTTTCGTTTAGAGGCTAAAGGAAAGTATAATCGTATTTTAGGGTTTTTAGTACAAAGGGTACTTTGGAAAGTACTACAAGGTATTTGGGCTAAAGTATTTGGACATTATAACGATACTAGGAGAGTATTTCTATACCATAACAAAGGGTATTATCTGAAAACAACTAGGCTAGGGGTACCCAGGCTAGCACCACTAGGAGGGTGGTGCTCTCGGCTGAGTACTCACAAGGGGTAGGGGTTTCTCGGCCTGAGGCCTCACAAGGAAGAGGGGGTGGTGGGCCAGACTACTGAGGAGGAGGAGGAAGAGAACTTGAGACTTAGGAAGATTTTGGATGAAGAAGTCTTCCAAAGGGTGGGGTATTTATAGGTCAAGAAATGGCCAACCAATGGCGAATTCAACCAAGTGTAAAGCAAGTGTAGGGCTAGATTTCAACCATGTGGACCTTATCCATCTACCACAACTTGCAAAAATATCCTACCAACTAAAGTGGTCCAAATCGTCCAAGTCAAGCCATGGTTGCCGTCGAGCCTTCGATGTGAGGTGACACATGTCACCCTCCGTTAATCCAAAATGTTCGTCTCTCGAAAAATCCATAAAAATCATAAATGACATAGCGGAAATTCCCTACGAAAGGTGAAAGCGTTTAGTCGAAAAGCGACTCTAGCAGGTGTTGTGCACAAAAGAATTCGGCCAAGCCTAAAGAAGTTCGAAAATTTCTCGTCGTCCCCACGTACATACTATGGAAATCTGAGTATAACATTCTCCTCGCCGAAACATTCGTCCGAATGTTCATACAGAATCTCAAAACAAGCGTGCGTCGGTATAGTCTTCACTCTTATACTTACGAGAATCAAACATGCCACGCTTTGGCCAAAAATAACATGCGCGCAAACCCAAATCCACGCCAATGAGAACCACCTCGATTAGCACAAAAGTCCCGCGAGTCTAAAATATACTCCGCCCGCTCGTTTCACAGAAAGCGATCGCGCGTTCACTTCTCCTATCTCGTCGTACGCTTCTCGAACACTCGAGCTCTTTCTGTATCCATACCACGCTTGATCAGCGTTTACGTTTCCAACCCTTGGAGTTACTACCTCGAACTTGGTCATCTTACTACCCTCGATTTCTCTAAGGCCATTCTCGGCCTTGAACTGATTACGGTCGAACATATCTATGAACTCATCGATGGTCATCTAAACTTGGGCCTAGCACCCTCGTGACCACGCGCTGCGGGACCACGAGGTGACCGCTTCGCCGAAGCGGGGCGGGTTGGCCCGACATAACCCAACCCGACCAGCTGGCGCTGACTTCCGCTCGCCGACCACGGAACACGTCATGGAAGCTACCACTTCCGTCTCACACTAACCAGATTTTTAAATCACACTATAGCACAAAGCTATCCGAACATAACACTTAACACATCATTAACATCAATACATACAAGTATCTGAGTTAAGGATATACACGAAACTAGGCGGTTCGAGGCCGCTAAAGCGGAACTTCCACGCGACCTCTCAGTGGCCCTTTGCTCTAGTAGTCTGTGCTATCCTACCAGCGCTACCGCAGTGGACAGTCTCTCGTCATATGGCCTGTTGGCGCCAAGAATAACAAGCTCCCTTGGTACTCGACACTCCCGAAATGCGGTCTACCATCGACCACCAGGAGGTAGGGTGTTGCGTCAGCCAACACCTACTCGCGAACATCGAAACACAGGAGCCACGACGCTCTGAATATCCGAGGTCCCGAAAGGCTGCGGAGGACCACTCTGCAATGGCGGAGGTACATAATCTGGCGATGGCGGTCCGCCTCGAAAGTCGCCAAAATATCCGGCCGTCTTGGCATTGCCTGTGGCGGTCCGCTGCGTCGATCTCTGCGCTCGCCGCGCAGTGCATGAGCACGAATGCGGGCAATATCCATGCGGTGAAGAGAAACACCGCCAAGACTCGGCCGTATAATCGTCTAGCCGGTGGCGTGGCGATGCACCTATCCTCATACTCTGCAACAAGCGCGAGGACATGCTCGAGCGAAAGAATCGAACTCGACATTGTACTCACGGCGGTCGCCTCTGCATCTCGATTAACAAAAATTTGTCGGCCCGTGCCCTCGCCGTCTGCGGAGGCAAAGTGCGTGAAAAAGCCCGAAAACTCATCCCATCTGCTTTGAGTGCGTACTCTCCCGGAAAACTCCGCGAATCAAACGATCATTGCGGTATCACGCGCGGCCGTCACGAACCGAGTCACATACTCGATCTCTGAAGCCTTGATCACCCGCGTGATCCTGCATGGCAGCGGATGAACTCCTGCGGATCATCCTCGAGCCTCGACCGTAGAACTCTGGCGGGCTACAACTCGAGAAAATCTCGTAGCCTCAAACTATACGCTCTCGGGTGCACCGCGGTCTTCTTTGGAGCTGGGCTGCTGCGTCCGACCTATCCTCATATCGGCCTGACCACGGCGATAAGCTGACCGTCTCGCGTGACCCGTCTCCTGCTCGGTGTGGGATGGAGGCTCAGTCTTGTAGTCTCATCGACCACGGCTGCGGCTCTAAACCTCTTTGGTCTTTGGCGTCGCGAAACTTCGCCGTCGGGCTCTTTGTCTCAGTCTTGGCCAGGCTGCGCCCTCGTACTCCTCTGTATCCACTAGCGGCTCCTCGGTGCCTTGCCGCCAGGCCTTTGGTCGCATTGCGCGGAGGCATAAGCGGTAAAATGAAACACACGTCGGAGGGTCGACTTACAACTCGGCTCTAAGGCGCGATCTCGGAATGAGAAGAATAGAAACCAATCCTCATGTCCTATAGCCTCACGATTATAGATGTGGTGCGCAACACCGCGATAATCGAGACTCTACTAGACGCGATGCGTAGACACTTTCAGAGACTAAGCGCTCACGATACCACTTTTGTCACTTTGTGAGCGCGCTCGGCGACCCGACAAATGGTGCAGGAACAACTGCGATCCACGAGGCATGCCTACGGCCGCTACTCGGGATGTGCCATCTGAGCCGCGGTTGAGTGCATTCAGTGGTAGAGCTCTGGCCTCTTTATACGCTCGGCCCGAAGGAGAGTCGATCTGCAATTGCAGTATGTGAAACTGTCAAATACTGTAAATGAAATCATAATAGCCTAAAAAGAAGGAGACATGTATGATAACCAAAATCTGATGCGCAACATAAGCGATCAGTCGGGGACTCGCGCCTCAAAGTCACCACTCAAATATAACTATGGGTCTCGCGCCCGCAGCGTTCATCATGTTCGCGTCGTGGCGCGTGCCGGAATCTTGCATCGGTGTAGCGTGTCGTGATGCGACAATAATAACAAGGCCGTGGCCACGTACCGGAATCTGCGCCGGTGTAGGCATGCCCGTAACCTCGATAATGATATCTTGGGTGGTCGACCACGCGCGTGGCCACGTGCCCCGGAATCTTTGCGTCGGTGTAGACCGTCCGTGTGGCGATAATAACCATACATCGGGTAATCAACGCGTGGCGCGCGTGCCGGAATCTTTGCGTCGGTGTAGACATGTCCGTGTGACATCAACAACAAGGCGATAATCAAAATGGAAACATACGGTGGAATTCTCCATCAGCCCGGCCGCGTCAGTAAGTTCTCGACAAGTCAAGGCCTCTGTCGAGAGAGCGGTAACGAAATACCACGCGCACAAAAGGCTATCATCACAAGCATAGGCAAGTTTCACAACCACAAGCATAGGCGAGTTTCACAACAACAAGCATAAGCGAGTTTCGCGCCAGCGTAGGCAAGTTTCACAACAACAAGCATGAGTTTCACACAACTCAAAGTACTTTCATTTTATGCCAAAGTCGGGTTTTAACCTAAAGTACTACGTCGTTAAATTCTTTAAAAGAGATCCATTACCTTTATCAAAGTCACGATGCAGTAGTATTAGAATGACCAACCAGCGTTCTTTTCAAAATCAAGTAATGACATTCTTTTCCTAAGTTCGGTTGCCTAGTTTGATTACTCAAACTTCTCATTTTCAAAGGGTTTCATAGTTCCCAAACTTAATCACTTGATTCCTTTTAAAACAATTGAGTAATATATGTCTCACGTGAGAGTAGGTTATTCTTGTTTACAACGTTCTTATTACTGACCGTGATCTAGAAAATGTAATATCATTTTGTCTTATCTTAGTTTCTATGCGGATGGAGGTTTCTCTTGGTTTTAATAATACAATTCATTAGTCGATACATTTTCCTTTATTATTTGCGATGATGCAGCCGATACACATTACGATTTCGAAATCGGTAAAACATTATCCTTTTAAAAAAAACCAAGTACTCATTACTCATGAATGAGGTTTCACAAACATTCACATTAAAACAAATAAGTTAAGTCTCTTATCTTATAAGATCAAGTCTCTTAACTTGTAACATCGATAAACCATTTTCTTTACCTCTCTTAAGACATTATACCTAACTCCCATAAAGCTAGTATAACTCTTTTTAAAACCTTTAAAACCAAGTGTTACTCTCACTTGAAACTATTTATAAATCTTTTGAAATCGACAAGTTCTTTATTATAACAAGCGATTATAATTCACATGATTACCTTTTAAAACCACAAAGTATTTTCTTACCTACATAAAAAATTTATTAGAACCGACTTCCCGTAAAGCGTTATAACACTTTATGTTTTAAAACTAATCAAACACGATTAACACGTATGCGTCTCCGTACTACATAGTTCACGCATATCGTGCTAGAAGAGATAGGAAGAGGTTCGCATACCTCGCGGCGATTATCGACAATAAGCAAAAAGCTCAGTACTACAACGCACTGGCCGCCACTCGCTCGAGTAGAATCGCTACTCTTAGTACTTTCACCTATAAAGCCAACAAGCGTCTATTAACATCTAGATCTCAGCGTTCCATATTCTCTGAGAAAATTCGGCACCTCCCACATGCGGCGTAAATCTCTCTCCTCTATCGGCGGCTACGAAGCCAACCGAGGGGTTTACGTCTAACAGGGCGTGTACAATTCTACTACGGTATGCTATACAAGTCTCTTGTATGTCTGATCCTATGTAATTCTGATTCGATTCGATTCTTTATTCTTGGACTTAAGTCAAAAGACATTGCCACAATACTAAGTTGATTCTATATATAGTATACTTGACTATATATTCTAACAACATGTAATTTCCAATTACAATAGAAGGACAATAGTGTTTACCTCGATAAGCCCAAAATTATCAGAGTTTAATGTAGCTCTGAGCAAGGTTTAGCTCTCTACTCAGAGTGCTCAAACAACCCTTAGAAGTTCTAACCAAACACACTTACAACTTCAACTACGGGTGAAGATTTCCTTAGGGTTTCGTTTAGAGGCTAAAGGAAAGTATAATCGTATTTTACGGGTTTTGAGTACCAAGGGTACTTTGGAAAGTACTACAAGGGATTTGGGCTAAAGTATTTGGACATTATAACTATACTAGTATAGTATTTCTATAACATACCAAAGGGTATTATCTGAAAACAACTAGGCTAGGGAGGGTACCCATGACTAGCACCACTAGGAGGGGTGGTGCTCTCGGCTAGTACTCACAAGGGGTAGGGGTTTCTCGGCCACAAGGCCTCACAAGGGAAAGAGGGGGTGGTGGACAGACTACACGAGGAGGGAGGAAGAGAACTTGAGACTTAGGAAGATTTTGGATGAAGAAGTCTTCCAAAGGGTGGGGTATTTATAGGTCAAGAAATGGCCAACCAATGGCGAATTCAACCAAGTTTAAGGCAAGTGTAGGGCTAGATTTCAACCATGTGGACCTTATCCATCTACCACGCAACTTGCACAAAATATCCTACCAACTAAAGTGGTCCAAATCGTCCAAGTCAAGCCATGGTTGTCGTCGAGCCTTCGATGTGAGGTGACACATGTCACCCTCCGTTGATCCAAAATGTTTAGTCTCTCGGAAAAATCCATAAAAATCATAAATGACATGGCGGAAATTCCCTACGAAATTTGTGAAAGCGTTTAGTCGAAAAGCGACTCTAGCAGGGTGTTGTGCACAAAAGAATTCGGCGAGCCTAAAGAAGTTCGAAAATTTCTCGTCGTCCCCACGTACATACTGCGGAAATACGAGGTATAACATACGTCTTGATCGACCGGATGGATAAATGCTTGTGTATTGTCCTTCCCCTAGAACCTGCTGCGAAGTCTGCAATATCACGGAACACACAACGCCCTCGAACCTTAGCACCCCGTGGTGCTACCTCAGACCCTTTCCCTCACGAAGGGGTATCGCGATGCAGTGTCGAGCAGGATCCTCAGGTGTTGCCTCTTACCTCGCCGGCGATGGAAGACTCGGCAACCTCTGAAATCGGACCCGCTGCTATCGAATCAATCAATTGGACCCGAGGCTCGTGGCGATGCAAATCGCGAACCATGCCCCTCGCCTGCGGCGCACATCGATGGGCTCCCCGTCGACCTCGACTAAGGCATACGCCAATATTGGCCTTGCGGGTGAGTACGGGATATCGACATCGTAATCCTTGAGTAACTCTAACCACCGTCTGCATCGTAAGTTCGGCTCCTCTGGTGAAGATATCTTTGGAGGCTCTTGTGGTGCGTATAAATATCCACATGAACCCGTACAAATAGTGCCTCGGATCTTGGCGTGAATCGCGCGCGACTCGAATCATAGGTGGGGTAATTCCTCTCATGCTTCTTAAGGCGTCGGGATCGTCGCTATAACCTTGCCTGCTGCGTCGACACGTCGGCCCGATGTCGGCGCATCCAATACCACGTGGTCGTGCGGACCCTGCGGAAGTAGTAAGCGGGGTGGTCGTCGATCTCGCCCGATGGCGGAAACCACGCTCCTGGCATCGATCCATTGAAACTTAGGTGTCTTACGAGTCGGCTAGTCAATGGGCGAGATAAACAAATTTCTCTGAACGCCGATAATAACTGCGTGGCCCGAAAAGCGCGCCTCTGCCGGAGTAGTAGGTCGAGTCAACTCACAGCGCCTCGATCTTGGCGTATCCGCTGAATACCATCAGCCCGACAATATGCCCGAGAAAAGCCACGAAGTCAGCGAACTTCGCGCCGAAAACTTGGCGTATAAGCTGCTGGTCGGAGAACTCTCGGCCTGATCGCCGAATGCTCGCGTGCTCTGCTCTGGCGGGAATAAACGAAGATGTCATCAATGAACACTATCACTGGCGTGTCAAAAATGGCTTGAACACTCGGTTTATCAAATCCATGAATACTGCGGAGGAATTGGTCAACGAAAGACATAACCACGAACTCATATTGCGTGCTGGTCGGAATGCGATCCTAGGGACATCAGCCTCTCGACACGCGCTTTGATGATAGCGATCGCGGATCAATCTTGGAGAAACATCTCGCGCCACTGGTCGAACAAATCATCAATCACAGGAAGGGTATACATTCTTAATGGTCACCTTGTTGTTGCACTGTAATAAACACATGCGCGGCGTCAGTCCTTCTTCTTCACGAACAATCTGGCGCTCCCGGGGAGAAACACTAGGCTGATGAAGCCGCTTCTCCGGCCAAATCTCTCGGTGGTCCTTGACTCTCTCAACTCGGCGGGTGCCGTTACGTATGGCGGAATGGAAATAGGCGAGTGTGCGGCAACTGTCGATACAAAACTCTATCTCCTCTCGGGAGGATGCGGAGGTCGTGCGGAAACACGTGCAGGAACTCTGCGACTCTTTGGGCCCGAAAATCTGGTACGCGACCTCGGTATCAAACACCGAATGAGATGGTAGATATACCGCCTGCGCGTCTTCCTAGCCGAGGTAGGAAATAAACCTACCCGCCGGCGACACGGTGTTCCTCCGCTCAATAGCGGCTCCCGAGCTGGAACCGTGCCACTCTCTCCTGCGATCTACCTGGCGTAGCGAAGCTAACCAATCCGTACCCGTGATCACGCCGAAATCGGTCATGTCGACTCTATCAAGTCGGCTAAGTGCGGCATTGCGTATAGTCCTGGACAAGCCACATATACCCAGAGCTACCAGAATCACCCTGGTGTAGCTACCTCGAAAGAGTCTATGGACTCGAGCTCTATCCCTATCCTGTTAGCAATATGGGGAGATATATGGGGCCAGTAGAACCGGATCTATCAAGGCATACGCGTCGCGACATGAAGCCCGATAAAGTACACGTGGCGACATCGGTGAGACCTCACGGTCTGCCGTTTGGACAAGGCATAAATGCGGTTACGAGGACCGCTAGGCTGAGACCCGCACCACGACCTCTGCGCGACTGCTGGTCGAGTACCACGCCTCGGGCGATGGCTGTGGGAGATGAGGCCGACAGCGGACCACATGGTGACCCCTACCGTAGTGCCCATGGTCGGACAGGCTCTCGCATAATGACCCTGCTGGCCATAAGTGTAGCAAGCTCCCGAAGTAGTACCACAACCTCCTGAATGAAATCTACCACATCGGACACACTGAGTGGACCTCGATCGGTTAGCACCGCTTCTACCTGCAAATCAGAAGTCACAGGGCCACGCCCCGAATACTCTGGTGTACGAAAGCGATGTAGGAGTGCTCTGAGTGGTGAGGTGCAAATCTAGGCTTCTTCGAGGCCGTCCACCACGAAGCTACCAAAGATCCGGCCGTCTTGGCCTTACCTGCTGCGATATCATCGACCCGTCGGTCTCTCGCTCTTCGCATCAGTGCATGAGCTGCGTGCGGGCAATATCCATGCGGTGAAGAGATACACTGACGCCGCGACTACGCCATATAATCATCTAGCCGGTGGCGTAGCGGTGCACTCGGTCCTCCATATCCGCTACCGGTAGCGAGGACATGTCGAGCAAAGAATCAAACTCGGCGTTGTACTCCTGGCGTGCGCTCTGCTGTCTCGGCAACAAAAACTTGTCGTCCGTGCCTCCTCATCTGCGGAGGCAAGAAGTGAGTGAGAAAAGCCTCAAAACTCATCCCATCTTCTTTGGGCGCGTACTCTCCTCGGGAAAGCTCCGCGAGTCAAACGATCATTGCGGTATCACGCGGCCGGTGCGGAACCGAAGATGGCGAACTCGGTCTCTGAAGCCTTGATCACCGCGCGATCCTGCATGGCGGCGGACGAACTCCTGCGGATCATCCTCGAGCCTCGACCAGTAGAACTCTGGCGGACTACTGACTCGAGAAAATCCGTAGCCTCAGCGTCCGATCTCGGGTGAACCCGCAGTACCATTGGGCCCAGGCTGCTGCGTCCGGCCTATCCTCATGTCGGCCACGATCACGGCGATGGCGAACCATATCCTTGTACCTATCTCCTGCTGCCCGGTGTGGGGTGGAGGCTCGAGTGCAGTGGTCTCTCTTTGGGCGCGGCGTCATGGAAGTCACCGTCTGAGGTACTGTCTCGGGTAAGAACTGGGCCTGTGCCCTCGTGACCCTCTGTGTCGAACTAGAAGCTCCCTCGGCTGCCTTGCCCTTCTGGGCCCGGGTTGCCTTGCGCGGAGGCATAACTGATACAGAAAAGGAATACGTTTAGAGGTCGACTTATAACCACGACTCTAAGCACGATCTCGAAGTGAAAGAATGAAACCAATCCTAAATATCCTATAGCCTCACGATTATTGGTGTGGTGCGCAACACGATAATCAAGACTCTACTAGATGCGGTGCGTAGACACTTTCAGAGGATTAGTTTGCTCACGATACCACTTTTGTCACGACCAGTTCGGGGGCGTGGTAGTGCCTTCTGGGGCACCAGTAGACATACATCCAGTGTCGGCGGAATATAAAACAAGACATGAAACAAAAGAAGTAAAACCGTTCCTTTTATCTTTCTTAAGTCGTTATACCTAACTTCCCGTAAAGCTAGTATAACTCTTAAGCTTCTGTTTAAAAATCAAGTATTACTCTTCTTTCAAAAATGATTTATAATTCTTTTGAAATACTTCGAGTTTATTATTTAGACTCAAGTCAAGTAAAACCATGTTCGATTTAACACACGTCGTCTCAGTACTCTATATATACTTAAAATATCATGCTCGAGAGGATAGGAAGAATCACGTACCTCGTGTGAAATCCACCTTAGTCGAATATGTCGCGTGAGAGAATCAACTATAATAGTCGAATCGTCTATCGATGTCTGAACTACTGTGAACTATTCTAGCGAGAGGTTCTCTATTCTGCGATAAATTGGGCAGCACTTCCCTACCCGCCAAGCTACGAGTCTCTGTAAATCTGATCGTATGTAAGTACATTTCAATCTTCTTTATTATTCTTGATGTGATTTGATTCAATTCTAATATGTAATATCCTACATGTAATTACAGTTCAATTCTCTTCTTTTAATATCCTTCATATAACTTTGAACTATTTCTATACTACTACAGTATGTGATCTCGATACTATAGAAGGATAAGATTATTTACCTCGATAAGCCCAAAATTATCCAAGTTAAATGTCGATCTGAGCAAGGTTTAGCTCTGTCTGAAAGCTCGATCCGCTCGAAACCCTTAGAAGTTTCTAAACAACTTCTACTTAATACTATAAGTGATTTGGGCTAGGGTATTTTGAATAGTAACTACACTGAAAGCGACTTTCTCTGAAGAGAGGGGGTATTCTCGGTGAAGCCACTAGGCTAGAGGGGAAGAGGGTTGGGGCGAAAACACTACAAGTGAGAGGGAGGATTTTGAGACTTAGAGAATTGTGTTTGTGGATGAAAACCTTGAGTTAGGGGGTATTTATAGGCCAACCAATGGCGAGATGAAGGCAAGTGGAGGGCAAGTGGAGGGTGGGGATTCACCCAAGTGTCCTTATCCATCTACTACACAAAAATATCCTGCCTAACCTTGACTAAGGCAAGGCCACAAAATCGTCCAAACTTGCCCATGTTGCCGTCCACTTGAGGGTGACAAGTTTCACCCTCTCGTTGGTCCAAAATATTTCATCTCTCGGAAAAATCCGCAAAAATAATAAATGACATAGCCGTAATTTTCCCTCCGCAAGTTTTGTAAAACGTTTCGTCGGAAAACGATTCTTTTAGTGGGTTGTGCACAAATTTCGTCCTATGCCTAACTTTAAGGCTCAAACTTTTGTACGTACGCCCTTACGTACATACTCTGGAAATATGGGGTATAACAGCTATAACCCGGCTAGCCTTGTCCACCTTTCAAGTAGAACATGCTACTCGCAGAACTTTCAACCTATAAGGGCCATATACGCCTATCAACGTCTAGACTACTCTGTAGAATATTCTAAGCAGTAGGTTCTTAATTCTACGGAACATTGGGCCTTACTGCGTCAAACTACCAAGTCTCTGTAAATACGGTCACATGTAAATCTGATTCAATCTTCTTCTTTAATATTCTTACGATGTGATTTCAATTCAATTCTCTTCTCTTATACCATCCTTACATATATCTTATACTCATTTCTATACAACTACGATTATGTAATTTCCAATTACAATAGAAGGACAAGAGTATTTACCTCGATAAGCCCAAAATTATCCAAGTTTAAATATCGATCTGAGCAGCGTTTAGCTCACTACTGCGGGTGCTCGACCGCTCCAAACAACCCTTAGAAGTTCTCGCAACTTCTTCTTAATCTTGACCAATTATGAAGATTTTCCTTAGGGTTTCGTTTTGTGGTGAAGGAAGTATAGTAGTATTTACGGGCTTTTAGTATAGGGGTAACCTTGGAATACTACAAGGTATTTGGGCGATGTATTTTGGAATAGTAACAATACTTGGAGAATACTTTTCTACCAAGGGGGGGGGGTGTTTCACGAGAACAACTCAAGAGGGGGGGTTTGTTTCGGCCAAGGGCCTTCTCAAGGGGGAGGGGGTGCTCTTGGACGAGAACACAACTAAGGGGGGGTATTTATAGGACTTTCAATGGCCTAGATTAAGGCAAGTGGAGGGTGAAGATTTGGACAAGTGTTGTGTGGGTCCCACTTGCTCATCTACTACACAAAATATCTACAAAACATTGACCAAATGTTTTAGGCAAAATAAATGACAAAAACGTGCCAAGGAAGGCCCACAATTTCCGTCCACTTGAGGGTGACAAGTGTCGCCCTCTCGTTGGTCCAAAATATTTTATCTCTCGGAAAAATCCATAAAATAATAAATGTCATAAGTAATTTTCCTTATGAGTTTGGAAAATGTTTAGTCGGAAAACAATTCTTTTAAGCTAGTTGTGCACAAATTTCGTCCTTTTGCCTACTTAAGGCTTAAACTTTTATGCGTCGTCCTCGCGTACATACTGCAAATACGGTATAACATTCTCCGCTTCGCCGAAACATTCGTCGAATGTTCCTTCTCAAGCGGATAATGATAACGTTCCTCCTAACTTAAACAAGTCGCCGATGCCACGCAGCCCCAAAACAACACGCGCGCCGATACTTAATCCAAGTCACGAGAATCACCTCGTCGTTACAAGCTCCCGCTGAGGCTAAAATGTCACGGCCAGAACCGGGCGTGGTGGTGCCTTACCAGGCACCTAGTGATACAACATCAGTAATCAGTGGAACATAAAGCGATACAAGACATATTATGAAATATGAAACAATAATCGAGAAAAACTTGCCTTTGGCATATATAAACAACAACTTTTCAACATGAGCAGTTTAATCCTTTTTACAAACCACCTTGCAGCGATTACTGACCTCTGCGAATGATATGACAACCGCGGCGGGGCGGGGCCGTCATACCACGAATGTAGCACCTACAACAACGGGGACTATGCGAATAAGCCTCGGAGAAGCGGAGCTTTCCCAACAATGAGCTGACCACTAAGGCGAGGATCGGCGGGTGTACGCTTTACTGCGGCGTGAGCGGCCCCAGGAAGTCGATCTGCAGTGCAGTATGTGGCCCGAAAATAAATCACGTAAATGAAATCATAGCGATCTATATAAGCGAGAGACGCGTATGATAAGCAAACTACGATTCCTGATAAATAGCGATCATATCAAGTCGGGGACTCGCGCCAGAAGTCGTCACTCAAATATAACTATGGGTCTCACGCCCAGCATCAATCATGCGTGGAATACCTTCCTCACTGCTGGCGATCTATGATATCAAGCGCGAGGAATACATATGAACACGGGTCCACTGTGTCCAAATAAAGCGATGCAGGTGAAATGCGAAGGCATGGCCGACTACTAACGCCAGCGGTACTAACAAGGTCATATCTTTGTATCATGATATCTGTCTAGGCCGTCACATGATCAAAGGCGGTCACTCGCCCGCGATATCAAATGTGCGCGTCTAGCCTGGAACTCTCGCGACTCGCGTAGGCCAATCATAGGCGCGTGAGGTATAACCCGCGTCGAGGTAGCTACTCCGGCGTCCGCTGGACTCGCGATCCGCGTAGCCACGTAGACGCGTACCCGTAAGGGCGCATACTAACACGGAACTCGTAGCTCGCGCAGGCCACTGGACCGCGTGAGGTATTCTCGAATCATGGTCCCGGACACTTTGAGTCTACCCGCGTCGGACGGCAACCTCGGAAGCAAGTCAGGTGAGTGGTACAATACCAGCATATCGGTGATAGTGAAACAATTTAAAAAGCGCGATGAGAAACCCGCTTTTCACAAACATCACAAGATACTAACACACGTAGCATCTGGCGTGTTTGCCAACAATTCAACAAGAAAGTATTACAAGGCTATCACGACCCAACCTGATCGAGTTATACACGAGGCACTTTCTGCTATATGATTAACAAGTTGGGTTTTATCCCCAAAGTACTTCATACATTAACTCTTTTAAAAGATCGTTACTTTTACAAAGTCACCTGATACGTAGTATATGAAAATAAAGTGATTATCTTTTGAAGTAAATCAAAACACTTCTCTTTGTAAAAATCAAGTAACAACATTATTTTCCAAGCGTCGAGTTTGCCTAATTTCAAATGTTCACGTTTCTTATTTTAGAAAGGTTTAAGTGGTTCATAGCCTTATTCATTTAAGAATATAATTCTCTTTTAAACCATCTAAGAAACATAAGCCTTATATGTGAGTAGGATATTCTTGTTTATAACAATCTTATTACAATGACCGTGATCTAGGAAATATCATTTTGTCTAAATCTTGGCTTACATGCGGATGGAAGTTTCTCTTGGTTTTATTAATGCTTTATTAATCAAAACATTTCCCTTTAATGTATTTGCGATGGTTTGTCGATACACGTTCGATTTAGAAATCGTAAAACATTATCCACTTTTAAAAATCAAGTACTCATTACTCATGAATGAGGTTTCACAAAATTCATATAATTTATTTAAGTTAAGTCTCTTATCTTACAAGATCAAGTCTCTTAACTTCTAAAATAAATAAATCATTTGTTTTATCACTCTTAAGCGTTATACCTAACTTCCCATAAAGCTAGTATAACTCTTAGCTTTTAAAACCAAGTATTACTCTTCTTTTAAAAATAGTTCTTAATTATTGAACTCTTGATTATTATTATTCGGGCTTAAGTCAAAGACATTGTTGCCGTATAACTACGTTCAATTAACACCGCGTCGTCTGGTACTATATAGTTACACACGTATCATCTTTGGAAGAGATAGGAAGAGGTTCACACCTCGCGGCGATTATCGACTATTAGCAAATCGCTCATGGCTATAACGGCTAGCACAGTCCGCTTCTCAAGTAGCACATGCTACTCACGGAACATTCAACCTATACGGGTTACACAAGTCTATCAAAGTCTAGACTACTCGGTAGAATAAATCTAGAATCTGAGATCCTACGGGAAAAATGGCGGCCACTTCCACTGCAGTCAAACTACAAGTCTCTTTGTAATACAATCCTACGTAATTCTGATTCGATTCTCTTCTTTAAAATTCAGGCTAAAGTCGAGGACATTGCCACAAGCTATGTTGATTATATATATAGTATACTTCAACTATATATTCCTACAACATGTAATATCCAATTCTGATAGGGACAGATAATTACCTCGATAAGCCCATAATTATCCAGTAGAGATGTCGATCTGGACAGCGTTTAGCTCGACTCGGCGCTCGACCGCTCTAAGCCACCGCCAGAAGTTCTAACCAACCACACAATACTCAGTACTATGGAGATTTCCCTAGGGTTTGGTTTTGTGGTGGGAAGTATAATAGTATTTACGGGCTTTTCGTATAGGTATAACCTTAGAATACAACAAGGTATCTGGCTAAGGTAATTTGGGCATTATAACAATACTTTTGAGAGTATTTCTACCAAGAGGGGGTGTATTATACGAGACAACTAGGCTATGGGGTTGCAGCCACTGCTTAGGAGGAGGGCTCTCGGCGAGGGGAGGAGGCTCTCGGCGAGACAACTACACTAAGGGGAGGAAGAAGCTTTCAAGACTTAGAGATTTTTGGATGAAGAAGTTCATCAAAGGGAGGGTATTTATAGGTCAAGGGATGGCCAACCAAGGGCGAAGATGGTGCCAAGTGCAAGGCAAGTGTAGGGTCAAGATTAGGGCAAGTGTACCTAGCCAACTTGCACAAAATATCCTACCAACTACTTGACAAAATAGCCAAGCAATTCGTCCACTCCGCCCGAGCGTCTTCCAATGAGAGGGTGACAAGTGTAAGCCCTCTTGTTGATCAAAATGTTTCGTCTCTCGGAAAAATCCATAAAAATTAAAGATGACATAGGCGGAATTTTCCCTACGAAAGCGTGAAAGCGTTTAGTCGAAAAACGACTCTAGCAGGGTGTTGTGCACAAATAAAATCGGCGACCTATTTAAAAGTTTCAAATTTTCTCGTGCGTCCTTGCGTACATACTGCAAATACGGTATAACATTCTCCTCGCCGAAACATTCGTCGAATGTTCCTTCTAAATCTCAAAACAAGCGGCGCGATATAGTCTTCACTACTACACTTACGAAACAATCACGCCACGGTGGCCACGAAACACTGCGCAAATACTTACGTCAAAGTCACGAGAAACACCTCTAATCATCACCACAAAACACTTCTCAGGGTCTAAAATATACTTCCCGCACTTCTATTTACAAAAGAAATGATCACATCTATGCTGCGCCATACATGCTGCTTCTCTCTTTACTCGTCGTAGATACCACTTTGTCACTTTGCACGAGGCATTAACCTTCTCGGGCGACCCGACAAATGGTACCACTTTTGTCACTTTGTCGCGAGCCTTGCTCGACGACCCGACAAATGGTACGGTGCTTGCGATCCACGAGGATGTCGTACACTCGAACTCTTTTTGAGAACCTACCACGTTTAAATCTTGCTTGATTTCCAAAACTCGGGGTTACTATCTCTAACGTGGTCATCATTAGCGGGAACACTCTGGATGGATCTCGATGCTTTCCGAACATAACAATCTGAAAGATCGGACGTCTTGCCTCTAAGTCGGACGGCAAATGCTAACATATAAGCTTTGGCCTATTATTCACATGAACTCAAAAGGCCCAAAGTAACACGGGCTAAGTTTCCTCTGTTTTCGAATCTCGTCACCTTTAACGGGGTGGTACTTTCAAGAAGACCGTCGTCGGCACGAACTCTAAGCGTCGTCGCGATTATCCATACGATTCCACAGTGCGGAACCTCTTCTAGACAAGCCTTTATCCATGTCTGCTGGAACAAGCTGAACCAGTATCTAAACCTTGCCAACCTCGAACCAATCGTAGGCGACTTACACTTCGCCCTACAAGGCTTCAAAGGCGACATCAGAACCTTTGAAATGGTAGCTTAAACACTCCTCCACGGGAGACAACAATCCTACAACTACCGCGAAATCGAACAACGGCGAGGCGAATCGGTCTGAGACTGCTGAGTTCTTAACGCATGTTTGGTAAAATTTCGAGAAACAAAACAGTAGTACCACAGGCTCCAGCATGCGTCATAAGGTGAAGGTAGGCACCCGTGCAGACGCACAACCTTTGGATAACTTAACACGGTAGAGTAAGCGGTCTTGGTGAAGAAACGCGATGGGCTGCTCCCGTGGCCCGACCACGGTCGAGCGCGTCCACGAACTCGTCTGTTGGTTAACTAAACTTGAGCCTAACACCCTCGTGACCTACCGCAGCGGGACCACCGCAACTAGACCCGCGCTGAACATGCGCGGGTTGACGCAGCGTGGCCTCGACCTGACCGTGATGCGAAATACTATCTCCCGAAGAACAATCTCGCTAAACACGTTACGAAAACCTGGCGGTGCTTCTTAGCTCAACTACCTCTTTCATTTCATACTATTTAGGGACCTATCCCAAACATAGCTCACGTGTACTATGCACTCAGATAAGGATCAAACATAACACTACACCTTTACTCGAGATGGCACTTACCTCTAAGGTCTCTGCATATAACACTCTAAGGCTCGCTCATCTATCCCCCAAATCTTACTCGGTTAACCCAGCGATTTCTAATCACAACTAACACCTTGCTATCGAACATAGCACTTAGGTATACTCACTTATCACATAAACAAAATTCTAGGGGTTAAAGATTTGTAACTCTTGTTTCACACCCTTAGTCGTTCTAAACAAACCTGCCGTGAGCGCATGGTGAGGAGATGACAAACTACCGCGATCACGAAGGCTAAGTCCTCTGCCGGGACACTCTTTCGACATCGGACCACGGCGGTCATGGTGACAAGTACCAACTAAAAGCGACATTCCGGGATGGCGTCTGTCAGCCAATGAGCGGAAGCCACGGAGTTCTAACCGACTCCTGCGTACCGAGCGTCCACGAACCCCGTGGAGGACCTCTGCATCTTGGTGGATGTGCAAATCTAATCCGTGGTGGTGACTCGCCTCGAAAGTTACCAAAGGACCTTGCTGTTACGGCCTCTTACTGTCCTTGGCTAACCGTCGATCTCTACGTTTCTCGGCTGCGTGTATAAGCTCATTACGAGCCATGCTCAAACCTAAGCGAAGAACTACTCTTGCACAACCTTCGTTAATATTAATCAAGATTCGCGGTACATCGGTATACTCTGCGGTAGTCAAATCCGTAGTTAATGCGGTCGCCTCCTTGCGATCAAATTCTCTGTTCGATCATTGGGCGAAGGTTCAATATCATGGCGCGATGAGCTGCGTTGCGTGCTAAGCTCTCTTGGGGCTAGTGGCGTCGCGAAATCCCGAATGAAGCACTACCTAGGTAATGATTGGGCTGTGCCTCATGACCCTCTGAACTCGACTCGCGGCTCCTCGGCCTTGCCCTCACAGGCGGGTTGCCTGCGGAGGCATAGCGGTAAGGAAAGAAATACATTGGAGGTCCGACTTACAACACGGCTCTAAGGCACGATCTCGAGTGAGAAGAATAGAAACCAATCCTAAATATCCTATAGCCTCACGATTATTGGCGTGGTGCGCGCCAGCGATAATCGAGACTCTTGGATCTGATGCGTAGACCTTTCAGGATTAAGCGATGCGATACCACTTTTGCCACCGAACCGGGCGGGCGTGTGGTGTGCCTTACCGGGCACCTGGTGATCTGACATCAGTGTCGGCGGAACATAAAGCGATCTGAGACATATTATGAAATATGAAACAATAATCTGAGAAAAACTTGCCTTTCGGCGTATATAAACAACAACTTTTTCAACATGAGCAGTTTAATCCTTTTTACAAACCACACTTGCGATACTCTGGACCTCTGCGAATGATATGACAACCACGGCGGGGCGGGGCCGTCATACCACAGAATGGCACCTCTGCAACGAGGGGACTATGCGAATAAGCCTCGGAGAAAGCGGAGCTTTCCCAATGTTGTTGTGACCACTAGGCGAGGATCAGCGGCGGTGTACCTTACTGCGGCGTGAGCGGCCCCGGAAGTCGATCTGGCAGTGCAAGTATGTGGCGAAAATAAATCGTAAATGAAATCATAGCGATCTATAAAGCGGGAACACGTATGATAGCAAACTACGATTCCTGATAAATAGCGATCATATCAAGTCGGGGACTCGCCGCCAAGTCATCACTCAAATATAACTATGGGTCTCGCGCCCGCAGCATCAATCGTGCGTGGAATACCTTCCGCCATGGCGATCATGATATACTGGCGCGAAATACATATGAACACGAGGTCCACTGTGTCCAAATAAAGCGATGCGAGGGTAAATGCGAAGGCATGGCGGAATACTAACAGCGATACTAACAAGGTCATATCTTTGTATCATGATATCTGTCTGGCCGTCGCATGATCAAAGTGGTCACTCGCGCGATATCAAATGTGCGCGTCTAGCCACGGAACTCTCCGCGCTGACTCGCGTAGGCCAATCTCATAGGCGCGTGAGGTATAACCCGCGTCGGTGGCTACTCCCGGCGTCGCTGGACTCGCGATCGCGTGGCGCATAGACCGCGTGCCCATAAGGGCGCATACTGCCACGAAACTCGTAGCTCGCGCAGGCCCCACGGACGCGTGAGGTATTCTCGAATCATGGTCCCGGACCGCTGAGTCTACCGCGTCGGAGGCGGCAACCTCGGAAAGCAAGTCAAGGTGAGTGGTACAATACCAATGCGTATCGGTGATAGTGAAACAATTTAAAGCGCGATCGAGAAACCCCTTTTCACAAACATCACGAGATACTAACACACGTAGCATCCTGGCGTGTTTACTTAACAATTCAACAAGAAAGTATTACAAGGCTATCACGACCCACAATCAAGTTATACACGCGAGGCACTTTCTCTACTATATGATTAACAAGTTGGGTTTTATCCCCAAAGTACTTCATACATTAACTCTTTTAAAGATCGTTACTTTTACAAAGTCACCTGATACCGTAGTATATGAAAATAGAGTGATTATCTTTTGAAGTAAATCAAAACACTTCTCTTTGTAAAAATCAAGTATGACATTATTTTCCAAGCGTCGAGTTTGCCTAATTTCAAATGTTCACGTTTCTTATTTTAGAAAGGTTTAGTGGTTCATAGCCTTATTCATTTAAGAATATAATTCTCTTTTAAACCATCTAAGAAACATAAGCCTTATATGTGAGTAGGATATTCTTGTTTATAACAATCTTATTCTGACCATGATCTAGGAAATATCATTTTGTCTCATCTTAGCTTACATGCGGATGGAAGTTTCTCTTGGTTTTATTAATGCTTTATTAATCAAAACATTTCCCTTTAATGTATTGCGATGGTTTGTCGATACACATTACGATTTCGAAATCGGTAAAACATTATCACTTTTAAAAATCAAGTACTCATTACTCACGAATGAGGTTTCACCTGAAATTCATATAATTTATTTAAGTTAAGTCTCTTATCTTACGGGATCAAGTCTCTTAACTTCTAAAATAAATAAATCATTTGTTTATCACTCTTAGTAGTTATACCTAACTTCCCATAAAGCTAGTATAACTCTTAGCTTTTAAAACCAAGTATTACTCTTCTTTTAAAAATTGTTCTTAATTCTCTTGAACTCTTGAGATTATTATTATTCGGGCTTAAGTCAAAGACATTTCCGTATAACTACGTTCAATTAACACCGTCGTCTGGTACTACATAGTTACACACGTATCATCTTTGGAAGAGATAGGAAGAGGTTCACATACCTCGCGGCGATTATCGATTATTAGCAAATCGCTCATGGCTATAACGACTGCTAGCACGGTCCATTCTCAGTAGCACGTCTACTGCGAGAACATTCAACCTATACGGGTTACACAAGTCTATCAAAGTCTAGACTACTCGGTAGAATAAATCTGATACAAGATCCTACGGGAAAAATGGCGACCGCTTCACTGCAGTCAAACTACACAAGTCTCTTGTAATGTCCTGCGTAATTCTGATTCGATTCTCTTCTTTAAAATTCAGGCTTAAGTCAGGACATTTGCCACAAGCTATGTTCGATTATATATATAGTATACTTCAACTATATATTCCTACAACATGTAATATCCAATTCTGATAGGGGACAAGATAATTACCTCGATAAGCCCATAATTATCAAGTAGAGATGTCGATCTGGCAACGTTTGGCTCGACTCGGCGCTCGACCCTCTAAGACACCGCCAGAAGTTCTAACCAACTTCTACACAATACTCATTGACTATGGAGATTTCCCTAAGGTTTCGGTTTTGTATTGTGGGAAGTATAATAATATTTACGGGCTTTTCGTATAGGTATAACCTTAGAATACAACAAGGTATCTGACTAAGGTAATTCGGGCATTATAACAATACTTTTGAGTATTTCTACCAAGAGGGTGTATTATCACGAGACAACTAGGCTATGGGGTTACCCAGCGTACTACTAGGAGGAGGGCTCTCGGCCAGGGGAGGAGGCTCTCGGCCAAGACACTACACTAAAGGGGGAGGAAGAAGCTTTCAAGACTTAGAGATTTTGGATGAAGAAGTTCATCAAAGGGAGAGGTATTTATAGGTCAAGGGATGGCCAACCAAGGGCGAAGATGGTGCCAAGTGCAAGGCAAGTGTAGGGTCGAGATTAGGGCAAGTGTACTGGCCAACTTGCACACAAAATATCCTACCAACTACTTGACAAAATAGCGAAGCAATTCGTCCATCCACGCCCAAGGCGTCTTCCAATGAGAGGGTGACAAGTGTAAGCCCTCTTGTTGATCAAAATGTTTAAATCTCTCGGTAAAATCCAAAAATTAAAGATGACATAGCGAATTTTCCCTACGAAAGCGTGAAAGCGTTTTGTCGAACGACTCTAGCAGGGTGTTGTGCACAAATAAAATCGGCGAAGCCTATTTAAAGTTTCAAATTTTCTCGTCGTCCTTACGTACATACTCTGGAAATACGGGGTATAACATAAAAGATACTCCCTTCGCACATTTTCTTTACAACGAAATGATCACTTCTATTCTCTTACTCGTCGTACCATTCTCGTACACTCGAACTCTTTCTCATAACTTACCACATTTATTCTTGCTTGATTTCCAAAATCTAGGTTACTACCTCGACTTGGTCATCATTAGCGGGAACACTCTGGATGGATCTCAGATATTTTTAGAACATAACAACATGAAAGGCCGGACGTCTTGCCTCTGAAGTCGGACGGCAAATGCTAACATATAGGCAACTGGCCTATTCTTCACATGATCTGAAAAGGCCCAAAGTAACTCGGGCTAAGTTTCCTCTGTTTTCCAAAACTCGTCACACCACTTTCAGGGTGGTACATGAAAACCCAGTCGGCTTTGAACTCTAAGTGTCAGCGTTGATTATCCACATGACTTTTGTTGACTCACGAGCTGCCGATAACCTCTCACGGATAGGCTTCACCTATCCAGCAACTGCTTGAAATAAGTATGAACCAACTATCTGAATCTTGCCAACATCAGACCAATCGGCCGTGACTTACACTTCCGCCCTCTGGCGTCGTAAGGAGATATCAGAATCTGAAATGGTAGCTATAAAACACTCCTCAGCGGAGGCAACAATCCTCGCGGTACCCACGAAATCCAAACAACGGCGAGGCGAATGAGATCTTGAGACTACGCTGAGTTCACAACCTGCTGGTAAAACTTCGAGAAAAAGAAATAAGCGTAACACAGGCTCCATTGCTGCCATAAGGTGAAAGTAGGCACCTCGTGCGACCTTACAACCTTCACGATATAACATCTCGCGTAACCCTGCGCGATAAGCGGTCTTGGTGAAAGACAAGATGGGCTGACCTCATCGGCGGACTACTAGTCGAGCGTATCCACGAACTCGTCGATGGTTAACTAAACTTGGGCCTAACACCCTCGTGACCACCACTGGCGGGACTACCTCGGCTGACCCGCACATTCACGGGGCGGGTTGAACGCGATTGGTCCTCAACCCGACCATTGCTCGCGCCAAAACTCTTGTTCCGTCAGGACAATCTCACTAATCAGTCACGAAAACCTAGTGGTCATTCTTATCTCGACTACCCTCTTTCATTCCACACTACTCGGGGACTTATCACCTGACATATCTCACGTATACTATGCACTCAGATAAGGTCAAACATAAATATAATCTTTTACTCGAGATGGCCTTGCCTCTTAAGTCTCACATATAAAACTCTAAGGCTCACACTTTCCTTATCCCAATCTTA
The DNA here is from genome assembly GCA_029844215.1 of Przewalskia tangutica. Classification (NCBI taxonomy): domain Eukaryota; kingdom Viridiplantae; phylum Streptophyta; class Magnoliopsida; order Solanales; family Solanaceae; genus Przewalskia; species Przewalskia tangutica. Next base: position 109,271,236 of record CM056721.1, read on the forward strand.
CCCTTTTAACTAACCATGATTTCTAATCACAATTAACCTGATGCTATCTGAACATAACACTTAAGATATACTCGTCTTATCACGTACAAATCTCTGAGGTTAAGGATATACTGTATCTCTGAAACTCCCATTTGTCGTTCTAATCGACCTTACTGTTGGTAGGCATAGCTAGGAAGGTGATGAACTAGCCAGCGATCTGAAAGGTGAGTCTCTACATCCGCGCCACCTGCGGTCGGACAATTTCTCAAAATGGCCTGCTGTCATGGCAAAACAATTTGTCGAAGAAGTATGACCTCCCACAATGACACTTACCACAGCGGCCACAGAGGTGGGGTGGCCTCTGCAGCTAACACCTCTTCCTCTCCGAATTCACGAATCCTGACTAATGCGGTAGCGGAGTCCTCCTGCCATCCCTCCTGCTAGGACATCCTTTCGACACATGGCCACGGCGCGGGTAAAACAAGCGCGACAAAAGATGACATTCCGGGATGGCGCTGCCATCTTGTGAACAACGAGGAAAATCGAACCGGTGGCTAGAACTGCGTATAGCGGTGAACGAAGCCAGGTTACGACCAACTCGGCATACCGAGCGTCACGAAGTGCAGCGGAGGACCACTCTACTCTGGCGGAGGCGCATAACCAGTCTGCTGCTGAGAAGGTCTGCCTCGAAAGTTACCAAAGGACCTGCCGTCGGCCTCTTACTGCTGATCTTGGTTAACGTCGATCCTACATTTCTCGGCTTTCTTGCGCGTAAGCGTCTGTGAGCCATGCTCGTGCCTGACTGAAGAGCTACTCTTATACAACTCTCTCTTAGATAATCATCAAGACCCGTGATAAATCGGTACATAATATACTCTCTGGTTGCTACATCCATAGCTAATGTGAGTCGCCTCTTTGCAATCCATACTTTCCGTTCTTGGTCGTGGGCGAAGGTTCAAGTATCATGGCGCGATAAGGCTACTGCCGTGTGCTAAACTCTGCTTTGAAGTGGCGGCGTGTGAGAACTCCCGAATGAAGCACCACCCGGTGATGATTGGGCTGTGCCTCGTAACCCTCTGTGCTCTGCTCGCGACTCCGCCGGTGCCTTGCCACTGGGCGGGTTGCCTTATGCGAGGCATAACTTGTAAAGGAAAGGAATCGTTAGAGGTCCGACTTGTAACACGGCTCTGAGGCGCGATCTGAGTGAGAAGAATGGAAACGATCCTAAATATCCTGCGACCTCACGATTATTGGTGTGGTGCACAACATGCGATAATCAAGACTACTAGATACGGTGCAGTAGACACTTTAGAGGATTAAGCGCTCACGATACCACTTTTGTCACGACCGAACACGGGCGTGGTAGTGCCTACCGGGCACCCAAGTAGACATCGTCAGTGTCAGCGGAATATAAAACAAGACATGAAATAATATGAAGTGTAAAACAATTTATACGAGAAAAGTTGCCTTACGGCATATATATATATAACTTGAATCGAACGATTTACATCCCTCTTTACAAACTCTGCCCACAGCGATACTACAGACCTCTAGAATGTTATAACAACGATGGCGGGACGGGGCCGCCATACCCACGAATGTAAGTACAACGACGGAGACTATACCATTGATAAGCCTCGGGAGCGGAGCTTCCCAGCAGCGTGACCACATGGCGAGGATCAACAAGCGGTGTACCTACTGCGGAATGAGCGGCCCAGAAGGAGAGTCGATACAATAGGTACCAAGTATGTGGCCCGAAAATCGTAAATGAAATCATAATAGTCTATATAAAGCAGAAGACATATATGATAACCAATTTACGATACCTGATATGTGAGCGATCATGTCAAGTCGAGGACTCGCGCCTTAAAGTTAACACTCAAATATAACCATGGGTCTCGTACCTGATATCAATCATGCGGTGGAATTCCTTCCTCAGCTGCCGTGATCCATGATATATAAAAGCACGAATACCATGAACACGAGTCCGCGTGTCATAATAAAACCGTCTGGGGTAAATGCGAAGGCATGGCGAGCTACTAAAACCCGCAGTACCAACAAAGCCATAAATTGTATCACGAGGTCTTTCTAGACCGCCACGTGATCGAAGGCGGCCACTCGCGCGATGATATCAAATGTGCGCGTCTAATCCTGGAACTTCCGCGACTCGCGTAGGCCACGCACGTAGGCCGCGTGAGGTATTCCCGCGTCAGGGTAGCTACTCTCGGCGTCGATCACGGACTCGCGATCCGCGTAGCCACATAGGCCGCACACTAACTTGGAACTTTCGTAGCTCGCGTAGGCCCACGGACCGCGTGAGGTATTCTCGAATCATAGTCACCTGTTGCACTGAGGTGTACCTCGCGTGAAGCGACAACCCCGTTATATCGTGTCGAGGTGAGTGATATAGTACTAGCCTGCGGCTTATCGTTAAACAACATAAGCCTGATAAGAATAACCTCTTACCTGAAGCGTTACAGAATCACGAACACCGTGGCATCGTAACATGTTTACTTATCAAACCAATCGAAGTATTACAAGGTTATCACAAGCCAAACATAGTCAAGTTATTCACACAAGGTACTTTCTATTTTATGTCAACAAGTTCGGGTTTTAACCCCAGTACTACATCATTAATTCTTTAAAAGATCAGTTTCTTTCACAAAAGTCACACGATACAGTAGTATAAAAATAGAGTGACTATCTTTTAAGTAAACCAAAGCAGTTTCCTTTTTAATATCAAGTAACAACATTCTTTTCCAAAAGTTCAAGTTTGCCTAAGTTCAAAGACTCAAGTCTCTTATTTTGAAAGGTTTAGTAGTTCATAGTCTTAATAACATAAAAATATAATTCCCTTTTAAAGGACAATTTTAGAAACATATGCCTTATGAGTGAGAAGGTTATTCTTGTTCATAACAAACTTATTAAAGCGACCATGATCTAGGAAATGTAATATCATTTTGTCTCGTCTTAGCACATGCGGATGGAGGTTTCTGGTTTTAATAATACTTAATTAGTCAATACATTTCCCTTTATTAAGCGCTGCGATGGTTTGTTCGATACTTATTCTCATTTCGAAATCAATACAAAGCGTTCATAAACAATTAAGTAAAGTTCCTTTTATCTCTCTTAAGTCGTTATACTAACTTCCCGTAAAGCGATTATAACTCTTAAGCTTTTAAAACCAAGTATTACTCTTAACTTTCAACGATTCTTAATTCTTTTGAAATCTTGATTCTTATTATTTAGACTCGAGTCAAAAGACATCGCGATAAAACAACGTTGATTAACACCGTACATCTAGTACTATATATATTCTTTTAAAATATCATGCTCAAGAGGATAGGAAGAATCACATACCTCGCGGCGATTATCGACAATTAGCAAAGCGCTCCATGGCTATAACGGCTAGCCTTGTCCACCTTTCAAGTAGACATGCTACTCGCGAGAACTTTCAACCTATAAGGGCCGTATCGTCTATCAGCGTCTAGACTACTCTGTAGAATATTCAGCGATGGGTTCTTAATTCTACGGAACATTGGGCAACACTTCCCTGCCAGTCAAACTACCGAGTCTCTGTAAATCTGATCCTATGTAAATCTGATTCAATCTTCTTCTTTAATATTCTTACGATGTGATTTCAATTCAATTCTCTTCTCTTATATCATCCTTCTATATATCTTATACTCATTTCTATACAACTACGTATGTAATTTCCAATTCTGATAGAAGGACAAGAGTATTTACCTCGATAAGCCCAAAATTATCCAAGTTTAAATATCGATCTGAGCAACGTTTAGCTCTACTATGGGTGCTCGAACCGCTCGAACAACCCTTAGAAGTTCTACGCAACTTCTTAATCTTCAACCAATTATGAAGATTTTCCTTAGGGTTTCGTTTTGTAGTGAAGGGAAGTATAGTAGTATTTTGGGCTTTTAGTATAGGGGTAACCTTGGAATACTACAAGGTATTTGGGCGAGTATTTTGGAATAGTAACAATACTTGGAGAATACTTTTCTACCAAGAGGGGTGTTTCACGAGAACAACTCGAGAGGGGTTTGTTTGACGATGGCCTACCGAGGAGGGTGCTCTTGGGCGAGAACACTACTAAGAGGGAGAGGATTTTCAAGACTTAGAAATTATTTGTGGATGAAGAAGTCTTGACTAAGGGGGTATTTATAGTACTTTCAATGGCCTAGATTAAGGCAAGTGGAGGCAAGTGGAGGTGAAGATTTGGACAAGTGTTGTGTGGGTCCCACTTGCTCATCTACTACACAAAATATCTACAAAACATTGACCAAATGTTTTAGGCAAAATAAATGACAAAAGCGTGCCAAGGAAGGCCCGTAATTTCCGTCACTTGAGGGTGACAAGTGTCTCCTCTCGTTGAGTCCAAAATATTTTATCTCTCGGAAAAATCCATAAAAATAATAAATGTCATAGCAGTAATTTTCCCTTGAGTTTGGAAAGCGTTTAGTCGGAAAACAATTCTTTTAAGCTAGTTGTGCACAAATTTCGTCCCTTTGCCTACTTAAGGCTTAAACTTTTATGCGTCGTCCTCGCGTACATACTGGAAATCTGGTATAACAATAATAATGTCTGATTAAGTTCATGAGTTGTAATGTACGGTAGAATCTGTATTTACTTTTTATACTTGCCGCATCGTTCTTTAAATGCTGATCGTGATTGTTTATTGTACCTTATTTTCCATTCCATACTCATTTTTGTTATGCGACCCGCCGGGAACTGCGTTAATCTGCGGTAGGGTAGCGGTTGCAGATCCTCGTTCTTAGGATCACTTATCGCTCTTGAAAGCTCCGTTTCTCGGAGGCTTGTCTTTTAGTACGATTTCACGGCGTTGTAGATTTATGTACATTGGAGTATGGCGGGGCCTGTCGTCACGATGGTTATGTCAAAACTCTTAGAGTGCATAGTCATATCTTGTGGGTCGGTTTGTAAAGAAAAAGGATGCTTGCTTTTGGCTATGTATATATATATCGAGGAGGTAGCACTTGCTCGGCTAACTTTGTTTTATTTCTTGTTGATTTACGTTATGATTTTTATGTATGTTCGCTGATTTTCTACGATATATACTGTAAGGGTGCCCGGAGTAGGGCACGATCGCGAGCTTGAGTCGGGTCGTGACATATATCTCCTACTAGTGCAAGACTAATTCCACACTTAGAAAAAATTCAAGAAATCTTGTGCAAGCTAGAGGAGCTCTCGGGTTTGCCCTCTAAAGAACAAGATTTTTTTTCAATTGTTGTTCATAAATCCCAATATTCAAACCAAAGGTCCCTAGAGGTATTCTAAGGATATCCAAACACAAAAATCCCGGAAATACGACGTTAATCCACTAGTCGCAACATGAAACCCTAAGGTGTTCTTCATATGCTGGGTTAGTAATTGAAGGGAAGTTGTTTATGTACTTCTAAGGGTTGCTTAGAGTGGATTGGAACGTAAAGAAGAAGAGCTAAAGTTGCTAAGGATCGACTTTTAGTCTTGGATTATATTTGGGCTTTATGAGGTAAAATTCTTCGTTTTCTTAATGTAATTGAAGATTACATGTTGTAGTAGTTGATAAATGAGGATGTGATATATGGAATGAAGTTTGAAAAGATTTGGATTATGTTGAGGTGTTAAAAACCGAAAATTGGCATGCTAGCCATTAAAAATTATAAATCAATTTGGTTGATAGTTATAATCGTCGCATGTTATATAAGGAAAGGAATATAGTCGTTATAATTGATTGCGACTATATAACGTGTTGGACTAAACAACTTGGATTGAGAAGAAATTGAAAAAGACTTTATGTGGTTGCACATTATAACCGAGAATGGCATTGAATATTGGACTATTTTGATATCAATTGTGAAGTGAATTTTACGTCCGTTAAGCGTGTAATCCCCTTTGGTTAGCTAAATTGTTGAACCTTAAATGTGCCATGTTTGGTTATTGATTTCAGGCTTTGAAAAAAGTGGAAAAGTACGTAGAAACAAAGCAAGTCTTTGCTTGATTTTACGTAGATTAAGAGACTTTATACTTAGAGTTATTCTCTGACTTTAATGCTAGAAGTTGATAGACGTATTATGGTTATTATAGGATGATATTCTACGTGAGGCGTATTCAACCTAGCGAGTGGATTAAGCCGGGAAGGTATGTGAAACTTTCCCTATCTCTTGGGCATGATGCTTTAAATAGATTCGGCTTTGTTTTTTATATCATTTCCTAGATTGAATTGTCCAAGTTGGTTGAGGTAGAGAATTAACTTCCTTGATGTTAACGTATGAAAATGCCTTAATTGTCTAAAACATAAAGAGTTATAACGGCTTTATGTGAAGTTAGTTATAACAGCTTTATGGAAAGTTAAGAGAGTGGTCTACTTGATTTATAGGCATAAGTTGCCTAGGTTGTGAAAGTAGAAATGCTTGATTTTAAAAGCTTTGATTTGAATTTCTAAAGGTGTAGTACTTGGGGTTAAATTTCCGGATTTGACGTGACATGCTAGTGCCTTGAGTCTTATAAAATGATAAGTGATTCACCTTAATCTAATGAGAGTCCTAAATGATTTAAGTTGCATATGTTTCTCACGATAGACATTCGTGCAAGTGTTATATTTCCATATCACCGCGCCCCTCGCTCGGGGGCCGGCAATCATGTGTTATGTTATGGGTTCAATTCCCTTGACATTGTTCTATTATGTGGATTAGCTCTCCACGATGCGGGTATCCATATATACTCATTGCGGGTCCACGTGATCTATGCGGGTTCAATTCCCATGCGGGTTAAACCCATGACTATTCCGTGGGCTAGCTCTCCACAATTCGGGTATCCATATATACTCATTGTGGGTCCACGTGACCTATGCGGGTTCAATTCCCATGCGGGTTAAATTCCCATGAATAGGATTGCATAATGGTATTACGAGCGGGTAGCCCTAAATTAATCATAACCTTCCTACTTTTAAATGGCAAAAGATACTCTAATTAGTCTCAGTGTTAATAAGGTGCGGTGTACTGTTATTTGGTTATCATACATGTCTCCAGCTTTACTTTAGACTATATGATTTTAATTTCACTATTTTCAGTTTCGTATACTTGGTACATATTTTGTACTGACCCCCTTTCCTAGGGGGGCTGCGTTCATGCCACAAGTAGGGGTAAGCAGGTTGCAGATCCTCGCTCTTAGGATCACTGATCAGTTTTGGAAAGCTTCATTTCTCCGGAGGCTTGTCTTTTGGTACGATTTCCCTGATGTTGTAGATTTATATATATTCAGGGGTATGGCGGGGCCCTGTCCCGTCACATTTACTATGTCCAAAAACTCTTAGAGGTCTGTAGTCATATCTTGTGGGTCGGTTTGTAAAGAAAAAGGATGTAACTGCTTTTGGCTATGTATATATATATATCCAGGGAGGTAGCCTTATCGGCTAACCTGTTGGTTATTTCTTGTTGATTTACGTTGCGAGTTTTATGTATGTTCCAGTCGCGGGCCCGGGGTCGGGTCGTGACAACGCCCTTTCATTTAAGCCTATGCAATGACCGTTTATGTTTAAATGCGTACAGCGAGCATCGCCTCGCGTCTGTACAGCAACACCCTTTCATTTAAGCCTGTCAATGACTTCATCTATGTTTCATTTGTGCCCACGACATCTGCATCGTCGCGTCACGTGCAATGATGCCCGTTCATTTAAGTCTATGCAATGACTTCATCCGTGTTTAAATGCGTGCGATGCCGAACATCAGCGTCTGTCTGACGCCTTTTCATTTAAGTCTATCACAGCGGTTTCATCTATATTTTATACGTACGGCGATGAGCATCTGCATTGTGTCACGTGCAACAGCGCCGCTTTTATTTAAGCCTATGTAATGACTTCGTCTATGTTTCATATGTGCAGCGGCGAACATCTGCGTCGGCGCTGTGACGACTCACTTTCATTTAAGCTGTCTGATGACCGTTCGTGTTTAGTGCGTCAGCGGCGAACATCGCCTCAGCGTCGTGCAATGGTGCCCTTTCATTTAAGTCTATGCAATGGCTGCATCTATGTTTCGTTTGTGCAATGACGAATATATGCATCGCGTCTGTGTAATGATGTCCATTCGTTTAAGTCTATGCGACTTCTTCCGTGTTTTAAATGCAATACGAGCATCTGCGTCGACCGTACAGCGATAACCTTTTATTTAAGCCTATGCAGCGGCCGTCTATGTTTAAATGCGTAACGATGAGCATCTGCGTCTCGTACCAGCGACACCCTTTTATTTAAGTCTATCAGCGACTTTATCTATGTTTTTATATCTGATGTGACGTCTGCATCGCGTCTGTGGAATGCTGCCCTTTCATTTAAGCCTATGCAACGACTTCATCTATGTTTCGTGTGTGCAATAAAGTGCATCTGCATCGTGTATGTGCAACGATGCCATTTCATTTAAGGTTATGCAATGGCTTCATCCATGTTTCGTATTTGCAACGACGAGCATCTGCATCGCGTCTGTGCAATGACACCTTTTCATTTCACTATCTGGCGACTTCGTCTATGTTTCGTTTGTGCGATGACCAGCGTCGTATCGCGTCGTACAGCGGCGCCATTTCATTTAAACATGCAGCGACTTCGTCCGTGTTTAGATGCGTGCAATGACGAGCATCTACATCGCGTCTATGCAATGACACTCTTTTATTTAAGCCTATGGAATGACTTCATCTATGTTTTATTTGTTAAACGAGGAGCATCTGCATCGCGTCTGTGCAACGATGCCCTTTCATTTAAGCCTATGGCGGCCGTCCATGTTTCATATGTGCGGCGGCGTCTGCGTCGTATCACGTGCGGCGCCCTTTCATTTAAGCCTATGCAATAACCGTCCATGTTTCATCGTGCAACAACGAGCATACGCCGTATCGTACCAACGGCGCCTTCATTTAAGCCTATGCAACGACGTCATCCATGATTCGTCTGTGAAATGACTAGAATCTGCATCGGCGTGCGTACGGCGCCACTTTCATTTAAGCCTGTGAAGCGGCTTCATTCATGTTTCATCACGTGCGACGGCGAGCATCTGCGTCGTATCGTACGCGGCGCCTTTCATTTAAGCCTATGCAATGGCCGTCCGTGTTTTGTCGTGAAATAACTAGAATCTGCATCAGCGTCGTGAAATGGCGTACTTTCATTTAAGCTTATGCAAGGCTTCATCTATGTTTAAATGCGTGCGATGGCGAATATCTGCGTCGGCGTCGCAGCGACACCATTTTATTGAAGCCTATGTAGCGACATCATCTATGTTTAGATGCGTGTAACGGCGAGCATCATGTCGCGTCCGTGCAGCAGCCGCTTTTATTTAAGCTTATGCAGCGACTTCATCTATGTTTAAACGTCGTACGGCGCCCTTTTATTTAAGCCTATCAGCGGCTTTATCTATGTTTCGTCTATGCAATGAGCATCTGCATCAGCGTCGTATGTAGCTGCCGCTTTCGTTTAAGACTATCTGCGACTTATCTATGTTTAGGTGTGTGCGATAAAGAGCATCTGCGTGCGTGTAGCGATGTCCTTTCATTTAAGTCTATGCAACAACCGTCCATGTTTTGTCGATTGCAACAATGAATATCGGCGTCACGTTACGGCGCCGCTTTCATTAAGTCTATCTGACGGCCGTCCGTGTTTTGTGCGTGCGACGACGAGCATCTGCGTCGGCGTCGTACCAGCACGCCGCTCATTTAAGCCTATGTAACGACTTCATCTATGTTTCATCTGTGCAACGACGAGCATCTGTATCGCATTTGTACAACGACGCCCTTTCATTTAAGCCTATGATGACCCGTTCATGTTTCGTTTTTAACGGCGAGCGTCCTCGGCGTGCGTACAGCGGCGCCCTTTCATTTAAGCCTATGCAGTAGCCGTCTATGTTCGTTTGTGCAGCACGAACATCTGCGTCAGCGTCTGTGCAATGATGCCCGTTCGTTTAAGTCTATGCAATGGCTTCTTCCGTGTTTAAATGCGCAATGACGTCTGCGTCTCGTGCGTAACGGCGCCTTTCGTTAAGCTGTGCAGCGACTTCGTCTATGTTTAAATGCGTGCGATGGCGAGCATCTGCATCGGCGTCGTACAGCGATGCCCTTTCATTTAAGTCTATTCAGCGGCCATCTATGTTTCGTATGTGCAGCGAAGAGCATCTGCATCATTTACGTACCAGCGGCGTCATTTCATATAAGGCTATCTGGCGACCGTCTATGTTTCGTTTGTGCAATGTGGCGTCTACCAGCGTTGTGCAGCGATGCCCTTTTATTTAAGCGTATGCAATGACTTTATCTATGTTTCATCGTTAAGCGATGAACATTTGCATCAGCGTTAGTGCAGTGACGCCACTTTCGTTTAAGACTATGCAACAACCGTCCATGTTTCATCGTGCGATGACTAGCGTCTGCGTCGTATACGTGCAATGGCGTCCTTTCATTTAAGTCTATGCAACGGCCGTCCGTGTTTCGTGCGTGAAATGGCGAGTATCTGCGTCAGCGTCGTACCGCGGCGTCCTTTTATTTAAGCTGTGCAATGACTTCGTCTATATTTTATCGTTCGGCGATGAGCATCTGCACGCGTCTGTACCGGCGCCTTTTATTTAAGTCTATCTGGCGACTTCGTCCATATTTAATCGTGCGATGACGAACATCTGCGTCGTATACGTGCAACAACGCCTTTTATTTAAGCCTGGCGACTTCATCAATGTTTAGTTTGTATAACGGCGAGCCTCTGTATCTCGTCAGGTGCAAGCGCCCTTTCATTTAAGCTTATCAGCGGCTTTATCTATGTTTAGTCGTGCGGCGACAAGAATCTGCATCGGCGTCGTGCAGCGACACCGCACATTGAAGCCTGTAGCGACTTCATCTATGTTTAGATGCGTGCAGACGAGCATCTGCATGCATCTGTGCAACCACCCCTTTTATTTAAGCCGTCATTTGTTTCATCCGTGTTTACGTGCGTGCGGCGAACATCTGCATCGCGTCGTGAAATGGCGCCATTTCATTTAAGCTTATGCGAAGGCCGTCTATGTTTCGTGCGTGCGATGGCGAATATCTGCATCGGCGTCACGTGCGCGACACCGCTTTATTGAAGCCTATGTAGCGACATCGTCTATGTTTCGTATGTGCAGCGACGAACATCTGCGTCAGCGTCTGCGGCAACGTCGTTTCATTTAAGCCTATCTGGCGGCCGTCCGTGTTTCGTCACGTGCGATGGCGTGTCTGCGTCAGCGTCTGCGACTCCGCTTTTATTTAAGCTTATGCAATGGCCGTCCGTGTTTAGATCTGTCTGACGGCGAACATACGCATCAGCGTCTGTGCGACGCATACGTTATTAAGCCTATATAACGGCCGTCCATGTTTCGTGCGTGCGACGACGGCGTCTGCATGCGTCTGTGCAACCGCTTTTATTTAAGCATATCTGTTGTTTCATCCGTGTTTAAATGCGTGCGACGAACATCTGCATCGCGTCTGTGAAATGACGCCCTTTCATTTAAGCTTATGCAAAGGCTTCATCTATGTTTCGTCTGTGCAATGACGAATATCTGCATCAGCGTCACGTGCCAGCGACACCGCTTTTATTGAAGCTTATGTAGCGACATCGTCTATGTTTAAATGCGTGCGACGAACATCTGCATCAGCGTATGCGCGGCGTCGTTTCATTTAAGCCTATGCAACGGCTTCATCCATGTTTCGTCTGTGCAATGACGTGTATGTTACACCCCGTAAGTCCAGGACATGTAAAAGAGAATGTACGAAAGGAAACAAGACTTGGGAATTGGTGCGAAAGGAAGAATTGTTTTTCCGACGGAAAATGTTCCGAACGTCGGAAAGGAAAAATGTTCGTTGTTGAGAATTGGATTCTCAAAATAGATTATTTGAATAGTATGAGACTTAATAATATTATGGAAATTTATTTTTACGGATTTGGTCACGTGGGGCCCACAGGAGTTTTACATTTTTGTGGGACCATGAGGTTCTGAAATTTTATGGGCGAATGAGAGGCGACACGTGGCACTCCTTCCTGAGCTTGGGCGAAATTTTGCAAGGCTAAAGTGGTCATTTGACCTAAGTAGATGATAAGTCTTGAGCTTGATATTGTTGTGAGTCGAACATCCACTAAGCAATCCATGTGAAACTCATCCTAGACACATTTGTGATAATACAAGCCCTCGATGTTTTATATAAGCTCACTACTAGTGCAAGACTAAGTTTCCAACACTTAGAAAAATCACAAACATTTCTTGTTCTTAAGTTAGCTCTCGGGTTGTACTTTCCCCTTGAAAAATTTTAGTTTGTGACCGCTTTGTTCCTGAGACTTAAACCCGAGGTTCGTAAGGGTATTTTAAGGTTATCTCGATAGAAAGATTTGGAAGCAGCATTTTCACGTTAGTCATAAAGCGGAAACTATGGGAGTTCTTGACTTTGAAGTTGGAACTTGAAGATGGGTTCTTCATAGGCCTCTGGAGTGCTTGGGCGGATTGGAACCTAAGGAAAGGAGCTAAGAATTTGCTTAGCGCGACTTTGAATCTTGGGATTATAAGGGCTTATAAAGGTATAATCTTGTCGTTTTAGTAGTTAAGAGTTACTCTTGTTGTAGCTATAGATAGTAGCAAGCATGAAGTATATATTATGTAGTTGGACAAGTATATTGGCTATTGGAACCTAATCAGAAAACTAGCATGTTAGCCTTAAGACTACAATTCAAGTTGATTATTCGTTTAAGCGTCGCATGTTGTATAAAGAAGGAAATTGTAGTCATTGAAGTTGTTTATAACTATATAACATGTTAGACCTTAGAACTTGGAATTGGATAAGGATTGGAAAAGACTTTGAATTGTTAGTATGTTGGCGAGGATGGCTAGTGAAGTTTGAACTACTTTGTATTAAATTGTGGGCGGAATTTTACGTATTGTAAGGCGTGTAATCCCTTTGTTTAGTGGTTGTTTGGAGCCTTAAATGGGGCGTGTTGGTTATTGTATTCGACCTTGAAAAGGTGGCAAAGTGAGTAGAAACAAAGGAAGTCTTTGCCCGATTTTCCGTAGAATTAGAGACCAAACACTTAGTATTATTCTCGTAGAGACTAGAAGTTGATAGTCTTGTTGTGACCATTATAGGTTGACACTTCCACATCACGGCGTATTCGGCAGCTTGTGGAATTAGCGAAAAGGTATGTGAACTATCTCCTCTTACAGCATGATTCCTTAAGATAAAGAAAATATGTTCTACTCGCAAATGATCCGTTCCTTGGTTGTATTTGGATTGCCTAAAGTAGAATTTGTTCTATGTGCTTCCTTGATTGTACTTTGATGTTTAAATTGTAAGTCGTATAATCCGTTTCCTTAGTGAAGTTTGGATTCTTAAAAGTGAAAGTATTTTACTTAAAGTCATAAGTCTTGAAAAGGAAGTGGTTTCTAAACCTTTTGGCTAGTGCCTTAGTTCCAAAACCTAAAGGTCATTAAAATGACTTTAGAAGTCGAGTGATTTACTTAATTGTTTAAAAGAGGAGAAATGACATGATTTAAGAGAAGAAACTTGTTTTCTATATATTAAGAGACTTGAAGTGTTTTGAAAGTTAAGGGACTTAAAGAGTTTTAAAATATGTGATACTTGTCCCGTTTTAAACGTATAAGTCCCTCGGATAGGAAATTGTATTTGGCGAAGGTATAAAGTGAATATAACGACTTTATGGGAAGTTGGTTATATTTGCTTTATGGAAAGATAAATGACTCGATTTTAATGAAAAGGCAACTTGATTTTAAGGCATCAATTGCCAAAAATTTAGTAATAAAATAAGTTACTTGGTTTCTAAAGGTTAAGAGACTAAGTGTATTTTTAAAAGTTAAGAAAATCGATTTGAAAGTATTTAATACTTGGATTTTAATAAGTATAAGTCTCTTGGTTATAAAATGAATGAATATGTCTAAAACCATAAAGGGTTATAACGGCTTTATGGGAAGTCGGTTATAACGGCTTTATGGAAAGTTTAGAAAGTTGTCTATTTTGATTAATCGACATAAGTTGCCTAGATTGTAAAAGAAAATTTGAGTTACTTGATTTCAAGTGTTGAAATAAGCTTTCAAAAAAAAATGTAGTAACTTACTTTGAAAAATAGACACGCCTTGATACTACGGGTGTTAGTATCTTGGGATTTTTCACAAAAAGGAGTCTCTTGAAAAGATTAGTACTTTGGCTTGATAAATTGAGAATTTGTCTAAGTGTGCCTTGATTAGTACTTTGGCTTGATTAATTGAGAATTAGTCTAAGTGTGCCTTGATTAGTACTTTGTCTTGTTAAATGAGAATAATCCTATTGGTGCCTTGATTAGTACTTTGGTTGTTAATTGAGAATTATTCTAAGTGTGCCTTGATAAGTACTTTGGCTTGATAATTGAGAATTATTCCATGTGTGCCTTGATTAGTACTTTGGCTTGATTAATTGGGAATTGCCTATGTGTGCCGGTGATAGCCTTTGAGTGCAAGTACTATGTGTTATTACGTTGTCGCGACTCTCGGTTGGAGAATTGGTATGCAGTTGTAAGTTCTTGGGACGTCTGCGGTGATGTGGGATTACGGGTATGATTAGATTATTGGTAGTACTTGGGTTAAATTCGGATTCTTTTTATAAAAGACATGGTCGTGCTTATGTCTTGTTTGTGATCGGTCGAGATAGGGTAAGAGTATATGTGAGGGTAAACCCCAGATGCTATACCACTGTTTACCATACTCGGGGTAGAGTATATGTGAGGGTAAACCCCGAATCTTTATACCACTGTTTTCACCTTCTCGAGTAGAGTATATGTGAGGGTAAACCCCGAGATCTATACCACCTGTTTCCACATTCTCCGAGGGTAGAGTATATGTGAGGGTAAACCCCCGATCTTTATACCACTGTTTCACCTTCTCGGGTAGAGTATATGTGAGGGTAAACCCCAGATCTTATACCACTGCTTTTCACCTTCTCCGGGGTAAGAGTATAAGTGAGGGTAAACCCGAGATCTATACCAGGGTGGGACTTGGTGTTCATGTATGCCTATTGGTGTTGTACTATATCATGAATTTGAGCGGTGAGGAAAGATTCAACGGGCATGATTGATGTTATGGGCGTGAGACCCGTGGTTATATTTGAGCAATGACTCAGGGCTGCGTCCACGACTTGATGTATTTGCTTATGTATTATATGCTTGTAGGTTGGCTATCATACATGTCTCTGCTTTGTTTAGGCATTATGATTTTATTACGAGTACTGTTCACATGCGATACATTCTTGTCTTGACCTCCTTGAAGTGCGTTCATCTGCGAGTTTAGGTCTGCTGTTCGGTGATCAGCGGCGTAGGATCTGCTCGGGTTTTGGATAGCTCCTCTGTTCAAGAGTTTATCTTTTGGTATATATCCTTGATGCAGCTTTATGCAGTTTTGGATGCAGCGGGGCCTTGTCCGTCGTAGTTCGATTTAACTCTTAGAGTGCATATTCATATGTAGGATTGGACTCGTATGCGATGTTGTATGCATTGTTTATGTATATATGGCGGCCTACGGCTTTGCCGCTTGCACGTCGTTTATTTTAAAGAAAAAAAAATGAGTTGTTACTAATTTCCAATGATGTAGTTGTTAAGGTAGAAGGGTGCCGGGTAGGGCACGATCCGCAGCTTGGGGTTCGGGGTGTGATGGCGATATCTGCATCCAGCGTCTACGCCGCACTTTTATTTAAGCCTATGCAATGGCCCGTCCATGTTTGTTCTATCTGGCAGCGAGCATCTGCATCAGCGTCGCGGCGGCGCCACATTATTAAGCCTATGCAACTTCATCCGTGTTTAAATGCGTCTGGCGACGGCATCTGTCAGCGTCGGTCTGGCGACACCGCTTTTATTTAAGCATATGCAACTGTTTCATCCATATTTCGTCTGTGCAACGATGAACATCTGCATTGCGTTTGTGCAATGACGAACATCTGCGTCGGCGTCACGTGGCGGCGCCGCTTTTATTTAAGCCTGTGCAATGGCCGTCCATGTTTAAATGCGATGCGGCGGCGTATCATGTCGGCGTGCGTGCGATGCCTTTATTTAAGCCTATGCAAATGGCTTCGTCTATGTTCGTTTATGCAGCGGCGAATATCTGCGTCGGCGTCGTGCAATGATGCCCGTTCGTTTAAGTCTATGCAATGGCTTGATATTTAAATGCGCAATGACGAGCATCTGCGTCGTGCAACAACGCTCTTTCATTTAAGCATGCAGCGGCCGTCTATGTTTCGTCTTTGCGATGGCCAGTATCGGCATCGGCGTGCGTGGCGCCGCTTTCATTTAAGCCTATGCAATGACCGTCTATATTTAAATGCGTGCGATGGCGAACATCTGCATCGCGTCGTGCGGCGCTTTTATTGAAGCCTAAGCGGTAACCGTCTATGTTTTGTGCGTGCGGCGGCGAGCATCGTCGGCGTCGTGCAATGGCGCTCTTTCGTTAAGCCTATCTGACAACCGTCCATGTTTTATCGTACAGCGGCGAACATCTACGTCGGCGTCACGTGCAGCGGCGTCCTTTTATTTAAGTCTGTGCAATGGCCGTCCGTGTTTCATTTGTCTGATGGCAGCGTGTCTGCGTCGGCGTCGTGCGACAACGCCACTTTTATTTAAGCCTGTCTGATGACCGTCCGTGTTTCGTCTATGCGGCGGCGAACATCTGCGTCAGCGTCACGTGCAGCGATCTTTGTTACACCGTATTTTCCATAGTATGTATGTGAGGGCGTCGTGCGTTTATCTAAGCCATTTAGGTTAAGGATGAAATTGTGAACTTTCGTGGAAAAGATTCCGAACCTTGTGAAGGAAATTCTACGTTTTTAATATTTTAACCGATTACGGATTTTTCCGAGAGACGAAATATTTTGGACCAATTGGAGGGCGACATGTGTCACCCTTAGTTGGCATGGGTTGGACGAAATGTGGCCAAGTGGACAAGGTCAAATGGTCAAGTCTTGCAAAGATATTTTTTGGGTAGTGGGGGTAGGTAAGGTTGGACGATTTTGTGAGATAGTGGAGGCCACATGGTTCATTGCTGTGGGGGACATATGTCCCAATGTTGTGGTGGACATATGTCCCAACATTGTGGTGGACACTTGGTTGGAAGATCTCATCTTTCACATGGATCCTAATCCCCACCCTCCATTTGTTTTAATCTTGACCCTTGGGTGTTCTATAAATACCCGGCGAGTTGAAGACTTCCATCCACTCCACGTTTTCTAAGTCTCAAAATCCTTCCCCTTTGAGTAGAAGTCTCGTCAAGTTCCCCACTCTTGAGAAGAGCTAGCCGAAACACCGCTTTCCCCTTCTGGTTGTCGTCAAAGCCTCCCCTTGGTAGAAAAGTATTCTCCAAGTATTGTTACAATTCAAAATACCTTATCCACTTATACCTTGTAGTATTCCAAAGTTATTTCAATACTAAGGCAGGAAATACTCTTGTACTTTCTTTAGTCCAAAGCGAAACCACTAGAAAAATCTTCATAGTGGTTGAAGTATTAAGTAGAAGTTGTGTAGAACTTCTAAGGGTTTCTTGGAGCAAATTGGGCCGCGGATTAGGAGCTAAGCGTTGTTCGGGATCGACATTTAAACTTGGATAATTTTGGGCTTATCGAGGTAAATATCTTTGTCTTATTGTAATTGGAGATTACATATAGTAGTTTATAAATGAGTATAAGATATAGAAGGATGGTATAAAGAAGAAAAATTGAGCGTAATTACATAGGGTGTATTCAGTAGACTTGTGTAGTTAGGCGGGTAGGGAAGTCTTTTGCGATTTTAGTAACAATAAACACATACGCTTAGAATATTCTGAGTAGTCTAGGCGTTGATAGGCGTATTTGGTATTATAGGTTGGTACTCTGCGCGACATATTCGACTTGGCGGTGGATTTCGCGATGGTATGTGATTCTTCCTATCCTCTTGAGCATGATATTTTAAAGAATATATATATAGTGCGGTGAGGCGTCGTGTGTTGGTGAGCGTAGTTTTACTTCGATGTCTTTTGACTTGAGTTTTAAATAATAAGAATCTTGAAGTATTTCAAAAGAATTAAGAATCGTTTTTGAAAGAAGAGTAATACTTGGTTTTAAAAGCTTAAGTGTTATACTAGCTTTATGGAAAGTTAGGTATAACGACTTAAGAAAGATAAAAGGAACGATTTACTTAATTGTTTCTGAAAGCCTTATATTGATTTGGAAATGAGAATAAATGTCGAACAAACCCTGCATCGCTAATAAAGGAAAATGTATTGACTAATTAAGGATTATTAAAACCGGTAGAAACCTCCATCTGCGTAAAAGCTAAGATAAGACAAAATTGTATTACATTTCTAGATCATGGTGCTTTAATAAGATTGTTATAAACAAGAATAACCCACTCACACATAAGGCATATTGTTACACCCCGTATTTGCAAGATATGTTTTAAGAACGTACGTAAGAACTCATAAGTGTTAAAATTTAAGACTTGTAAAAATTTAACGGAATTTTGGAATTTGTCGGAAAACGTATTATTGTGATGAATGAGAGGGCGACATGTGTCACCCCCCCCTTAGTATGCCTTGGTCGAATTGGGCATGTCCCTAATGGTCATTTGACCTTTGGTAGGATGATTTAGTCTTGCAAGTAGTAGCATGAGAATATTGACTAAGTCAAGGTCAGCTAGACTTGATATTTAGCAAGACCTCATCCACAGCCACCCGTTTGTAGACACTTGACCCTCTGTGCCACTTTATATTACTCTTAGTAGAGAGGGCTTAACACTAGCCAAATATCACGAGAATTTGAAGACACTCGTTGTGAGATCTCGGGTTCCCGTTACAAAGAGGAAATTTTTTTGTTTCTTGTCCGATAAGCCCACTTTAAACCAAGGTTCATGAGTGTTACGTAGTGTATATCAATAGAAAAATCTTGGAAAAGATAGTTTTGGGTTAGTCATGAAGTAAAAACCTAATGGTCTTTCTAGGTTTTGGATTGGAAGTTGAAGGAAAGTTGTTGGTGTTGTTCTAAGGGTCCCGACTAGAGGATTGAAGTGTCTTGGAGAGGTTCTAAACTACTAAGGAAGCGACTTGGTTGGAAGTTAGATTGAGATTAGTGGAGGTATAATCTTGTTCTCTTTAAGTGTTACAAGATTATTTATTTTGTTGTTAGCTTTGCATGTTGCTAGCATGAAGTTGATATGTAGAAGTTTATAAGGATTTTGGATTGATTGTAGCCTTGAAAATCCGAAATGAAATGTAAGCCATGTTAAGTTGGATTACAATTTAATCGTTGTTAGAATCGTCGCATGTTATTGACTTGAAGATTATGGTAGTTGTAATCAAACGCGACTTGATATCATGTTAAGCTACCAATTTGGATTGAAATGGAAATTGGATAAGAATTGGTATTGTTGTATTCATTATGGCCGAAAATTGGACTAGTAGTTTGTTATTCGTTGTATTGTACTACCTTATAGATTGTGGTGAGCCAATTGGGGCTGTTTGGTTATTGTATTCGACCTTGAAAAAGGTGGCAAAGTTAGTAGAAACAAAGGAGGTCTTTGTCAGATTTTAGTAGAAATTAGTGACTTAGCACTTAGAATAATATTCTACGTGTGAAGTAAGAGGTTAATGGACATATTGTGACCATTATAGGTGGAAGTACTAAGTATAGCGTATCCTACTTGAAAAATGGAATAGCTCAAGGTTGAAGTACTTAGGAGCATTTTGCTACTTGTCGACAATCGTCGCGAGGTATGTGAACCTCTTCCTTACTGGCATGATTCTATGTATGGAATATACTTGTGGTATCATTTCATGTTTCATACTCTTAGAAGTTAAGAAGTAGTTGTGTGATGTGCTCATGTAGAACTTTTCCTATCCTTTGAGCATGACTAGTTGCGTATATAGTGCGGTGAGCGTCTGAGACCTTGATATCCTTTACTAGTTTTATGAATAGCCAAGTCGGGTGGGTTAGGAGATTAACTCACTTCTTTGAAAGTATAAAGGATGTCTTAAGTTTTATTAAGGTTAAGGGACTTGAAGAGTTTTAAAGTATGTAATACTTGTTAGTTTTAAGCGTATAAGTCACTTGGATAGGAAATTGTATATGGCTAAGGTATAAGGTGAATAAAACGACTTTATGGGGAGTTGGTTATATTTACTTTATGGAAAGATAAATGACTTGTTTTATTGAAAAGGCAATTTGTTTTTAAGGCATCAATTGCCTAAGGTTTTATAATAAAAGGAGTCACTTGAGTTTTAAAGGTTAAGAGACTAATTGTATTTTGAAAGTTAAGAGAATTGATTTGAAAGTATTTAATACTTGGTTTCAAAAGTAGAAGTCTCTTGGTTATAAAGGAATGAGTTGGTCTAAAACCATAAAGGGTTATAACGGCTTTATGGGAAGTTGGTTATAACGGCTTTATGGGAGGTTAAAGAATGGTTTTCTTGATAATGTAAGCAAAGAAATGATTTGAAATAAGGGAGAAAAGCTTTTTAAGGTACGATTGCTTAGGGTTTTTAAGAAAGAAGTCAACTTGTTTTAGAAACAGGTAATTTTATTTCTAAAAATGTATTGTGACTTGTCTTGAAAGGCGGATAGGACTTGATACTATAGTTGTTAGTATCAGGAAGTTGTAATTGAAAAAGAGTCTTTCTAAAGGAGTTGAGGTCGTAGTCGTTGGGTTAAATTCAGTTTTATATGACATTATCGACCGAGAATGGTAGGCGGTATACCTTCTGGGCGGACTATATGACATTATCGACCGAGGAATGGGCGGGCGGTATACGCTACAGGCGGACTATATGACGTGCTCGACCGAGGATGGGCGGGCGGTATACCTGCAGGCGAACTATATGACGTGTCGACCGAGAATGGGCGGGCGATATACCGCTGCAGGCGAACTATATGACATTATCGACCGAGAATGGGCGGGCATTATACCTTCTGGGCGGACTATATGACATTATCGACCGAGAATGGGCGGGCGGTATACGCTGCGGGCAAACTATATGACATTATCGACCGAGGAATGGGCGGCGGTATACGCTGCAGGCGGACTATATGACATTATCGACCGAGAATGGCGAGCGATATACGCTGCAGGCGAACTATATGACGTTATCGACCGAGAATGGGCGGGCGATATACCTTCTGAGCGGACTATATGACATTATCGACCCGAGTTGGGCGGGCGGTATACCTTCAGGCGGACTATGTGACCTTGATCGCGTCTGGGTGGTAGGGTAGTATAGGTGCCCCTCGCTACTGAGGATTATACTTATGAAAGATAAGTGAGTTATATAGTAATGAACTTAATGATTCTTTTCTAATAATGCGTAAGAATGTGGTAACTTTTATTAAGAATGGAAAAGATAATAAGGTGCGATTAAGTTCATAAGTGGTAATGACACGGCGAGGATACGGTATGTATTGTTTTATACTTGTCCTTGTCATTCTTTTATCTGATTATGATCATTTCTTGTCACGTTATTTACATTCCATATTAAATTTTTGTTATGACCGCCCTTGAAGTGCGTTCATGCATGAGTTTAGGTACCAGGTTGGTGATCCTTGCTCTTAGGATCTCGGTTGATTTTGGGAAAAAGCTCCATTTGCTCGGAGGCTTTATCTCTTGATGCAGTTTTCCACAAGTAGTAGATTCATGTATATTGAGGTATGGCGGGGCACTGTCCATACAGATGTTATGTTAGAACTCTTAGAAGTGCAGTAGTCACATGTGTGGAGTCGATTTGTAAAGAAAAGGAGCAAGCTTGGTTGTATATATGTATGTCGGGAAGGTAGCCTGTCGGCTAACTTTGTTGTTTTATACATTGTTCTATTTTATAAGTTTCATGTATGTTCAGATTTTCTCGATGTATACATAAAGTGCCCGGGTAGGGCACCGATCGCGATCGAGGTGGTCGTGACAAAAGTGATATCGAGGCGATTAGTCCTCGGAAAGTGTCTGAGGCGTGTCTAGTAAGTCTTGATTATCGGTGTGTTGTGCACCACATCTATGTCGGGAGGCTGCGAGGACATTTAGGATTAGTTTCCATTCTTCCCTCCGAAGATCGTGCGATGAAATCTTATTAGGTTGAATCCTCTGCGACCTATTCTTGAAAGCGATTATGCCTCGCCGAGGCGACCGAGGCCAGAAGGGCAAAGCGGCGGCGGAGGCTGCTAGAGAGTCTGTGAGAGGTTACGGGACTCGGGCACAGTTATGCACAGGGTAGTAGGCGGCGGCGAGTTCGGCGCCGGCGATATTAGAAGGCGAGGCGGCGATGGCGCCGAGAGGTTCGTGCGGGCCTCGGTTCCTCGGCCGGTGCGAGGATTATGGAGAAGCAGGTCGGACTATTGGCGACGTAGTGGTAGAAGCGGCCAAGCGGGACGGTAGCTAACCACAGTGAAGCGGTTTGCGGATCAAGGATTTTTGGGTTGTCGTCGCTTGAGTTTTATGGTTGGTCAGGAGGATCGCGGGAGTTCGTTCGGCGACTCTGACGGAATATCACGAGTTCTTAAGGCTTGGAGGCAGTGCATTATACTAGCCTCTTCTGGGTTCTGCGATATTGCGTTGGTAGTTTGAGTCATGGAGTCTTGGCGAGAGGGGATGATGCTCTTCCGGTGTTTGGGAGGAGTTCACGAGAGGCCTTTATGGATCACTTTGCCTCACGAGATGAGGAGGGCCGCGTAGATAGATTTTTGACCTTGAGGCGAGAATGGTAGGACTATCGGGAGTATAGCATGGAGTTTGACTCCTTGGCGAGCATCGCACACCATAGTGGCTAGCGTGGCGGATAGGATTCATCGTTATGTGATGGGGCTAGGCAGTCGTATGATTCTTGCATGCTTGGGGTGGCTCTTGACCGGTATGGACATTGCTAGGATGCGAGCCTATGCGCGAGGATAGAGGATAGAGAGGAGGATCAGTTGACTCGAGCCCGGCCCAGAGGCGAGACAACGAGTCTCGGGGCGGTTTCGAGCGGACAACCTCGGCGAGACTAGGTCTACATTGCGGCCAGCGAGTGCTCCTCCGCGATTTTCAGCGGGGTTTCTGACCGGGAATGCGAGGCGGTCAGTCTCTGAAGCTTGAGTCTCGGGGAGATGGGGTTCGGTCGATCGAGGCCACGCTGCCTCAATGTGCGGTGTGGTAGGTTACATTACGGGGTATGTCGCGGCGATGCGGTGCTTGTTTTCTTGTGGCCGTCTAGGCCATATGTTAAGAAAGTGTCCTTATAGAGGTCACGGTGATGCAACCACGACTCTTTGGATCGATTGCGGGTTCTTACGCCTTGATAGCTAGGCGGGATGTTAAATGCCTTGACGGTAGTGGCGAAGTCGTGGTGGGAGTCCCAGTTTTAGCGGTCCTTGAACGCTATATGATTCAGTATGTCTTTGGCCTTTAGAAACTTGTTTACATGATAAGTTATGGTATGTTTAAGTTTTATGAGCAGTTATATTGAGACTATGTATATGTTAGAAGGAGTTGGAAATGCGAAAGATAATCCTGTTTGGGCTTATGATGGAGCGGATATGTGTGTGCGAGTATTAAGGCCATGTGTGGCATTGTTGGTATGTCGGGGTGGTGAAAGGAAACTATGTTGTTAATTTTAAGTTTGACTCAGAAAGAACATTCGAGGGCGAATGTTTCTAAGGGGAAGAATGTTACACCCGTATTTGTAAGATATGTTTTAGAGCGTGCGTAAAAACTCATAAGTGTTAAAATTTAAGACTTGTAAAAATTTATGAATTTTGGAATTTGTCGGAAAGCGTATTATTGTGGCGAATGGGAGGCGACATGTGTCACCCCATAGTATGCCTTGGTCGAATTGGGCATGTCACAATGGTTATTTGACCTTTGGTAGGATGATTTAGTCTTGCAAGTAGTAGCGTGAGAATATTGACTAAGTCGAAGGTCAGCTAGACTTGATATTTAGCAAGACCTCATCCTAGCCACCCGTTTGTAGACACGCTTGACCCTCAATTGCCCTTTATATTACTACTAGTAGCAAGAGGGCTTAACAAGCCAAATATCACGAGGAATTTGAAGACACTCGTTGTGAGCTCTCGGGTTCCCATTACAAAGAGGAAAAATTTTTGTTTCTTGTCCAATAAGCCCCACACTTTAAACCAAGGTTCATGAGTGTTACGTAAGTGTATATCAATAGAAAAATCTTGGAAAAAGATAGTTTTCGGGTTAGTCGCAAAGTAAAAACCTAATGGTCTTTCTAGGTTTTGGATTGGAAGTTGAAGGAAAGTTGTTGGTGTTGTTCTAAGGGTCCCACTAAGCGGATTGAAGTGTCTTGGAGAGGTTCTAAACTACTAAGGAAGCGACTTGGTTGGAAGTTAGATTGAGATTCGTGGAGGTATAATCTTGTTCTCTTTAAGTGTTACAAGATTATTTATTTTGTTGTTAGCTTTGCATGTTGCTAGCATGAAGTTGATATGTAGAAGTTTATAAGGATTTTGGATTGATTGTAGCCTTGAAAATCCGAAATGAAATGTAAGCCATGTTAAGTTGGATTACAATTTAATCGTTGTTAGAATCGTCGCATGTTATTGACTTGAAGATTATGGTAGTTGTAATCAAATGCGACTTGATATCATGTTAAGCTACCAATTTGGATTGAAATGGAAATTGGATAAGAATTGGTATTGTTGTATTCATTATGGCCGAAAATTGGACTAGTAGTTTGTTATTCGTTGTATTGTACTACCTTATAGATTGTGGTGAGCCAATTGGGGCTGTTTGGTTATTGTACTCGACCTTGAAAAAGGTGGCAAAGTTAGTAGAAACAAAGGAGGTGCTGTCCGATTTTCCGTAGAAATTAGTGACTTAGCACTTAGAATAATATTCTAGGTGTGAAGTAAGAGGTTAATGGACATATTGTGACCATTATAGGTGGAAGTACTAAGTATAGCGTATCCTACTTGAAGAATGGAATAGCTCAAGGTTGAAGTACTTAGGAGCATTTTGCTACTTGTCGACAATCGTCGCGAGGTATGTGAACCTCTTCCTTTGGCATGATTACATGTATGGAATATACTTGTGGTATCATTTCATGTTTCCTTCTACTCTTAGAAGTTAAAGTAGTTGTGTGATGTGCTCATGTAGAACTTTTCCTATCCTTTGAGCATGACTAGTTGCACGTATATAGTGCGGTGAGCGTCTGAGACCTTGATATCCTTTACTAGTTTTATGAATAGCCAAGTCGGGTGGGTTAGGAGATTAACTCACTTCTTTGAAAGTATAAAGGATGTCTTAAGTTTTATTAAGGTTAAGGGACTTGAAGAGTTTTAAAGTATTTAATAATTTTTACTTTTAAACGTATAAGTCCCTTGGATAGGAAATTGTATATGGCTAAGGTATAAGGTGAATAAAACGACTTTATGGGGAGTTGGTTATATTTACTTTATGGAAAGATAAATGACTTGTTTTATTGAAAAGGCAATTTGTTTTTAAGGCATCAATTGCCTAAGGTTTTATAATAAAAGGAGTCACTTGAGTTTTAAAGGTTAAGAGACTAATTGTATTTTGAAAGTTAAGAGAATTGATTTGAAAGTATTTAATACTTGGTTTCAAAAAGTAGAAGTCTCTTGGTTATAAAAGGAATGAGTTGGTCTAAAACCATAAAGGGTTATAACGACTTTATGGGAAGTTGGTTATAACGGTTTTATGGGAGGTTAAAAGAATGGTTTTCTTCAGTAATGTAAGCAAAGAAATGATTTGAAATAAGGGAGGGCAAACTGTTTTTAAGGTACCAGTTGCTTAGGGTTTTTAAGAAAGAAGTCACTTGTTTTAGAAGCCGGTAATTGTATTTCTAAAAATGTATTGTGACTTGTCTTGAAAGACGGATAGGACTTGATACTATAGTTGTTAGTATCAGGAAGTTGTAATTGAAAAGAGTCTTTCTAAAGGAGTTGAAGCGCGTAGTCGTTGGGTTAAATTCCCAGTTTTATATGACATTATCGACCGAGAATGGGTAGGCGGTATACCTTTGCAGGCGGACTATATGACATTATCGACCGAGAATGGGCGGGCGGTATACGCTGCAGGCGGACTATATGACATTGCTCGACCGAGGATGGGCGGGCGTATACCTTCTGAAGCGGTATATGACATTATCGACCGAGAATGGGCGAGGCGTATACCTTCTGCAGGCGGTATATGACATTATCGACCGAGAATGGCGGGCGATATACCTTTGCGGGCGGACTATATGACATTATCGACCGAGAATGGGCGGGCGGTATACCTGCGGCGGACTATATGACATTATCGACCGAGAATGGGCGGACGATATACGCTGCAGGCGGTATATGACATTATCGACCGAGGAATGGGCGGGCGATATACGCTGCGGGCGACTATATGACATTATCGACCGAGAATGGGCGAGCGATATACCTTGCAGGCGGACTATATGACATTATCGACCGAGTTGGGCGGGCGGTATACGCTGCAGGCGGTATGTGACCTTGATCGCGTCTAGATTGGTGGGTAGTATAGGTGCCCTCGCTACGGGGCGGATTATACTTATGAAAGATAAGTGAGTTATATAGTAATGAACTTAATGATTCTTTTCTAATAATATGCGTAAGAATGTGTTTGTAACTTTTATTAAGAATGGAAAAGATAATAAGGTGCGATTAAGTTCATAAGTGGTAATGACAGCGAGAATCTGGTATGTATTGTTTTATACTTGTCCTTGTCATTCTTTTATGCAGTTATGATCATTTCTTGTCGTTATTTACATTCCATATTAAATTTTGTTATGCGGACCCCTTGAGGCTGCGTTCATGCCGCGAGTTTTAGGTACCCAGGTTGGTGATCCTTGCTCTTAGGATCTCGGTTGATTTTGGGGAAAAAGCTCCATTTGTTAGGAGGCTTTATCTCTTGATGCAGTTTTCCTGAAGTAGTAGATTCATGTATATTCGGGGTATGGTGGGGCCTGTCCGCCACGGATGTTATGTTAGAACTCTTAAGTGCAGTAGTCACATGTGTGGGTCGGTTGTAAAGAAAGGAAGGCTGCTTGGTTGTATATATGTATGTCGGGGAAAGGTAGCCACATCGGCTAACTTTGTTGTTTTATACATTGTTCTATTTTATAAGTTTCATGTATGTTCGCTGATTTTCTCGATGTATACGTAAGGGTGCCGGGTAGGGCACGATGCGATCGGTCGAGTCGTGACACATATGTTACTCAAATTGTTTTAAAAAGGAGATTACGTTGTTAAGTGTTTAAAACTATGATCTATGAATCTTTTGAAGATAAGAGACTTGACTAAATTGACTTGATATGAATTTTGTTAAAAAGTGTGAAACCTCATTCGTGAGCAATGAGTACTTGGTTTTTAAAGAGTTAATGTATGAAGTACTTTGGGGAGAAAAATCCGAACTTGTTGACATAAAGTAGAAAGTACCTTGTGTGAATAACTTGACTATGTTGGATTGTGATAGCCTTGTAATGCTTCTTTGTTGGTTTGATAAGTAAACATGTTATGATGCTACGTGTGTTAGTATCTTGCGATGTTTGTGTAAAAGGGGGTTCCCTTGTTGTGCTTACGTTGTTAAACGTTAAGCCCGTTGTACTGTTATTATATCACATACCCCGGACTTGTTATCTGAGGCTTGCCACCCTTGATCTTGGTCTATCGGCTTTGTCGATGCGTGTGTGACTATGCGGGCTGCGGGAGTTCGAGATTGATCATTAAGGTGTATTATCCGTCACGAGGAATGCCTCATGCGATGCAATGTGACTATGCGGTCTATATGACTATGCGGTGCGGGAGTCGGGAGGATCTGCGGGTTAGCGCCCCGTCACGAGAATACCTCATGCGGGCCTATGTGGCTTTATCTTGGGCGGCGGTATACTCGAGTTAAACGCGCGTTAATCGAGGCGAGTGGCGGCCCGATCATGTGGCGCGATGCAGAAAGACCTCGTGATCTGATTTATGGCATTGTTGGTGCGTAGGTTTTAGTAGTCGGCTATGCCCGTACTTACCGTCACGGTTTTATTATGACAGGTGGGACACGGTGTTCATGTGTATTCCTTGATGCTTTTATATCATGGGTGGCGATGAGGAAGAATTCCACGGGCGTGAGACCCGTAGTTATATTTGAGTAATGACTTTAAGGCGTGAGTCACGACGTGACATATTTGCTTACATATTGTGCATCGTAAATTGGTTATCATATATGCTTACATTTTATATAGACTATTATGATTTCACTTACGATATTTTGATTTCACATACTTGGTACTGTTGTCTTGACCTCGCCTTGGGCTGCGTTAAATCTGCGGTAAGTACGCGATTGTTGATCCTCGCTCGTAGGAGTCATTGTTCGACGTTTTGGGAAGCTCCGTTTCTCGGAGGCTTATACGTAGTATAGTCCACTGTCGTTGTAGGTACTTACATTCGGGGTATGGCGGGCCACTGTCCGTCATTTTGTTATAACATTCTTAGAAGTCTATAATCTTGTTGTGGCGGGGTTTGTAAAAGGATATAATGCTTGTTCAAGTTTTCATATATATATACATATCTTGAAAAGCGGCTTTTCTCGAATAAAGCTGTTTCTCATTCATATTGTTTCATGTCTTGTTTTATATTACTGGTTACTCGATGTTGTATCATTAGGGTGCGGGTAAGGCACGATCCACGGGCGAGTCGGTCGTGACGAATGCCCTGTCATTTAAGTCTATCTGGCGACCGTTCGTGGTTCGTATGTGCAACGACGAACATCTGCATCGCGTCTGTGCAACCACCCCTTTTTATTTAAGCATATGCAACTGTTTTATCCATGTTTCGTGCGTGCAGGATGAGCATCTACATCAGCGTCGTGCGCGACACCACTTTCATTTAAGCTGTCTGGCAACCCGTCCGTATTTTGTCATTCAGCGGCGTTAAATGCGTCAGCGTCGTGCAGCGTCGCCCTTTCATTTAAGCCTATTGTCACGACCCGACCGGGCGCGGCTGGTGCCTACACAGGCACCGTTCTAATCATCTGACGTAATAAAGCTGCGGAAGATAAATAACACTTTTTTTAAACCAAGGCGGCCGATAAAGGCTGCCATAACATAAAAATTACCCGAAATGGTCTGCTGTTTAACAATGTAAAAACAACTCTAGTCGATCAGTCCATGCGGATGAATCTGGACCTCACAAGATTTGAACAAATACTATGGACGGGACAAGGCCGCCGTACCACGAAAATACATAGCCATGACAACTCGGAACATTGGAGCCGTCTCAAAATCTTGAACCGAGGATCTAAGCTCGCGGATCCGCGGTGTAATACCTAAACTGCGGACATGAGCGCGGCCCGAAGAAGTCGATCTAACAGTGCAGAATATGGAGCGGAAAATAAGTCTGATAAACAAATCATAAGCGTACAAAAGAATGGCGGAAAGTATAAAAAAGGGTACATACGGATCCTGCAGTGTCATTACCGTCTCGTGAACTTAATCATACCTTATTATCTTTTCCCGTTTTTAATAAAGTTATAGTCACATTCTTACGTCTGAGCTTGGAAACACCGTCAAGTTCATTACCATATAACTTACTTACATTACATAACATGTCAGACCGCTGTGGAGGGGCGCCTATCTTGTCGGCCCGATGCGGGGCGCGATAAAATCACGTAGTCTGCCCGTAGCGTATCGGCCCGGCCCGATCACGGGGCGGTAAGGTCTCGTAGTACGCCCGTAAGGTATATTGCGGGCCCGATCACGGGGCGGTAGGTCACATAGTCTGCCCGTAAGGTATCTTGCCGGCCCGATCACGGGGCGCGGTAGATCTCGTAGTGCGCCCGTAAGGTATCTTTGCCGGCCCGATCACGGGGCGCGGTAAAGTCATGTAGTCGCCCGTAAAGGTATCTTGCCCGGCCCGATCTGGGGCGGTAAGGTCGCGTAGTCTGCCCATAAAGGTATCTGCCCGACCCGATCACTGGGGCCGGTAGGTCACGTAGTCTGCCCGTAAAGGTATCTTGCCGGCCCGTCTGGGGCCTTTGGTAAGATCATATAAAATCAGAATTTAACCCGACGTACTACGCACCTCTACTCATTTAGAATGACTCCTTTTCAAATAAAACTTCCAAGATACTAACAGCGGTAGTATCAAGTCATATCGACTTTTCAAGACAAGTCCACAATACACATTAGAAATACGTTTCAACACAAATCAAGTGACATCTTTCTTTAAAACTTAAGCAATTGGTACCTTTAAAACAATTTGCCCTTCTTTATTTCAAATCATTTCTTTGCTTACATTACTGAAGAAAACCATTCTTTTAATCTTCCATAAAGTTGTTATAACCAACTTCCCATAAAGCCGTTATAACTTTTTATGTCTTAGAAAAAATAATTTCTTTTATAACCAAGAGACTTATACTTTCAAATCAACTCACATAACTTTCAAAATACTTCAAGTCTCTTAACTTTTAAGAAAACAAGTTTCTTAACTTAGAATATCAAGCTTACAAACTTTAGAAAATCAAGTCTTTCCAAATCAAGTATTACATACTTGTAAACGATTCATTTCTTCCTTTAGAATCAAGTCCCATAACTTGAAAAATAAAGTCTCTTAACCTTTTAAGAATTTGAGATTCATAGT
The DNA here is from genome assembly GCA_029844215.1 of Przewalskia tangutica. Taxonomy (NCBI): domain Eukaryota; kingdom Viridiplantae; phylum Streptophyta; class Magnoliopsida; order Solanales; family Solanaceae; genus Przewalskia; species Przewalskia tangutica. The sequence goes on from CM056721.1 coordinate 109,301,824, forward strand.
CTTACAACTTCATACGTAAGCCCTTTTAAATTAAGTAACATATACTTTGGTGCGTTGTGAATAAGTTATACTTATTTATAACGATCTTATTCAAGTAGCCATGATCTAGAAAATGTAATACAATTTTGTCTTATCTTAGTTTCTATGCGGATGGAGAATTCTACTCGTTTAATATAATCAATTGTCATTACATTTTCCTTTATTAGCAGCGATGGCTTGCTCGATACTTATTCTCATTTGTCGTAAAATTTTTGCCAAGTCAGCTTGGCTCCAAATACCTCTGCGACTCTTGCAGCGTCCCAGTAAGACTTGGTAAGAACTTAGGATAACCTGAACATAATCTTTACATAGAGTAAATCCGCATACATACCTCTTAACTTCTAAGAGTAGAAGGGAACATGAAATATTACTACATGTATATTCCATACATAGAATCGTGTCAAAAGAAGGAAGAGGTTCGCATACCTGCGACGATTATCGACAAATAGCAAAATTCTCAAAGTACCTCAACGCTTGATAGCTATTCCATCCTTGAGTAGAATCGTTATACTTAGTACTTGAACCTATAACGACCATATCGTCTATTAAAACTCTAGCGACGTAGAATATTCTAAGTGCAAAGTCACTAAATTCTACGGAAAATCGGACGACACTTCCTTTGTTTCTACATACTTTGCCACCTTTTTCAAGTAAATTCAATAACCAAACACGCGCATTTAAGGCCCAGCAATGCAATTAACAATGGGGATTACCGCCTGCTAGGCGTGTAAAATTCCAGCGATTGATATCAAACTAATACAACTACAAGTGTAAATCCGTGACTTGAGATCTGACAACACGATTCTTATCAATTTCCTTTTCAATCAAATTGTTACCTTAACGTGATATCAAGTCATGATCGATTAAACTACTACAATCTTGAGTAAGTAACATCGGCGACTAATGTCACGACCGAACGGGCAGTGGTAGTGCCTACCGGGCACCCAGTAGACATCGTCAGTAACGTGGAATATAAAACAAGACATGAAACGATATGAAGTGAAAGCAGTTTATTTGAGAAAAGTTGCCTTTCGGCATACATATATATATAAACTTGAACGACGATTCGTCCACTTTTACGTACTACGCAGCGATTACTCTGAGACCTCTGCGAATATTACAACAACGGCGGGCGGGGCCGCCGTACGTGAATGTAGCACCTCTGGCGGCGGGGACTATTGTCACGACCCGGGCCGCGGCCGGTGCCCTACAGGCACCGCAGTATCATCGAGAGAATAGCGGCGGAGCATACCTGACATACAAAAACTTGACGGTAACCAGCAGCAGGCTGGCGATAAGGCCGCGCCAGTAAAATATACCGATCGAGAAATAGAGCGATGCATTTTCTTTTCTTTACAACGATCCACGATGTGACTACGGACCTCAAGAATAACAACTCTGGCGGGGCGGGGCCGCCATACCACCTGAATGTACAACAACCGAGCAATACCGGGGATAAGCCTCCGAAATGAAGGAGCTTCTCAGCGGTGAGCGGTGATCCTAGGCGAGGATCGACAGCACTGTACTTTACTGCGGCGTGAGCGGCCCGAAGGAGTCGATGCAACGTGTACCAAATATGTGGCCCAGAAATCGTAATGAAATCATAAGTCTAAAATAAAGCGGAGACATGTATGATTACTCGATTAACGATTATGCTGTGCCTTACTATGATGAGAGTAAATAGGTGAATACTTACAATATCTAAAGTAGGAGGCTCGCGATCAGCGGGACCGCTTGCGCGATGTCGTTAAGCAATCCTATTCACCGGGACTATTTCACGCGTAGATCGCGTGGACGCGTGAGGTATTCCTCGCGTAAGTACGTGCCGCGCGTGAGACTATTTCACCCGCGTAAGCCCGCAAGGACTCGCGTGAGGTATTCCTCGCGTCATGGGTAGCAAATCCACGGAAGCGGTGGTATAACGTCTTGGGGTTTACCCGCCGTTATACTCTTACCACAGGCGGGTGGTATAACGTCTTGAGGTTTACCCTCGTTTATACTCTTACCTAGCTCAATGCCGTCATACATAACATAAGCCTACCAGTCTTATCATCTGATAAATAAGCAAGTTGAAATCACAACTTCTTATTAGCCTTATTCATATACATTCTCGTTTTAGTTTACTTAAGGCACTAACATGTCATTATAAAATCAGGAATTTAACCCAAAGTACTACGTCTTATATTCTTTTAAAAATGACTCTTTTCATATATAACTTCCAAGATACTAATAAGTAGTATCGAGTCATAACTACTTTTCAAGACAAGTCACGATACCTTTTAGAAATACATTTAGGCTTAAATCAAGTGACTTCTTTCTTTTAAAACCTTAGGCAATTGATGCCTTAAATCAAATTGCCTTTCGATAAATCAAGCCATTTATCTTTCCATAAAGCCGATATAACCAACTCATAAAGTCGTTATATTCACTTTATGCATTAGTCAGTACAATTTCTATCGAGGACTTATCGTTTAAAGCGAAACAAGTATCATCTTTAAAACTCTTGAGTCATTAACATACTTAAATTACTTAGAGTAAACCACTCTTTAAACTTTCCATAAAAGCAAGTATCAAAATACTTTCAACATACTTAAAGTCTCTTAACTTTGAAAACCCGGATATCATAACATTTAAACAAGTGAGTTAATTCCCTAACTCGATCAACTTGGACGATTCAAAATAAGCCAAGGATGTCAAATTGACTAGATTGTCAAAATCTTGTCGTCTAGTACTATATCGTGAAACTAGTCATGCTCGAAAGATAGGAAAAGTTCCACATACCTCTTGAGGTCAAACCAACTTGTCAGTACAAATTCGCTTGTAGTATGTCAACCTATAATATTCGCAATCGTCCGTTAAGGCCTTACTTGAGCGTAGAATATTATAAGTGTTAAATCTCTAAATTCTACGGAAAATCGGACACCTCGCTTTGTTTTACTAACTTTGCCACCTTTTCCAAGGTGAAATACAATAACCAAACAACTGATTGGCTCACGTAATATAGAAGGTAATCGATGCAAATGAATAACCAAGCGACCCCGATTGGCTCGCGATAAAATAGAAGGTAATCGATGCAAATGAATAACCAAAGCGACCCGATTCCATAACATAACAAACTTCCATAACACATATCACGACCCTTATAACTTATCATAACATGAAATCTTGATTACAAAAGTAAAGCGAAGATTATACCTCAATTAGCCCAAATATGCTCGAGTACAAGTCGATCCTAGCACTTAGCTCATCATTGAGCATTCCAATCCACTTTGACCACCGAAGCTTATGAAAACTCATGCTTGAGTTTCAACTTCAAAGTTGAATAACCACTTTGGGTTTTAGCCTTGCGACTAACAAAAACACCGTTTTAGGGATCTTTCTATTGAGAAACACTTATAATACCATAGGTACCTTGGTTTAAAGTGGGAATTATTGGACAAAATTGGAAATTTTTCCTTCTTGAAAAACCTCTTGTCGTGAGCTCCCTGAGAGCAAGAACAAGTTCTTGAAAAATAATTCTAAGTGTGGAGAATGACAAGGTCTTGCACTCTAGTGTAATATATAACCTGAGGAAGGGTATAGATTAGAACACTTGGGTGGTTTGGATGAGATTCGCTAAATATCAAGCTTATGTGGGGTCATTGACTTGGTCAAAGTTGTCAAGCTCTAAGCTTTGCAAGACTTAATCATAAATTATGGTCAATTGACCATTCCACCCTTACATTTCGTCCGTATCCATAAAGGGGGTGACCGTGTCGCCTCTCGTTAAATCGCAATATTTCGTTTCAGACAATTCCATAATTAGATAAATTTTTACTCGTCTCGAACCTTAACATTTGAGTTGCTACGTGCGTTCTTAAACGTATCACGAAATATTTCAGGTGTAACATTCTTCCCCAGAAACATTCGTCCCGAATGTTCTCTCGAAGTCAACTTAAAGATAGCGACATAGTCTTCTTTTACAACCTACGTACCAATAATACCACACGAGGCCACCGCGGTACTAATACTAAAATGTCAAATTTGAACCCCGTATGTCAGCGTCGGTTATCTGTATGAAGCTTGGTGACTCTAAGCTTACTAATAATCTTTCGGATAAACGCCTTATCCGCGGCCATTGAATCAAATGCGGACCAAATCACGAACCTCGCTATGTGAAGCATCCAATGGCGATCTACGCTTTCTTACATCTGAGGCCTCATGCGGGGCCATCGAATACTAGAAAGGTATTTGTTATTATGCATAACACGTAAAGAGACAATTAACCCTCCGGTATATCTGAAATCAAGAACATAGGCCGCGTCCTATCTCGAGTGCTGGATGATGCGCTCGCTCATCCGTGATGCAGGGTGTAATGTCTGACAGAGACTACTGTGTCACTAATCCCTCACGAAAAACCTCCGAAGTTATCAGTAGCAGAGCTCGTCATCGGTCATCATAGCGTAGGAACCGTGCGATCTCACAATCTCTGCTGCTATACAAGCAAGCATAATCCTCAGAGTAAATGGCCTAGCAGGAAGAACAGTGGTTTCGCGACCAACACCATGACCCCGGTGCGCTTCTCTCGATGCGATGCCACGCGTAACAAGATCTATATTAATTACTTCTCGTATCTAGGTTGGGATTTCAATGCGCTGATAGCCAGCTGGGCTTACGGTGCTCAACCGTGACTGCTACTATCTCGGACACTAGCGATAACTCATTATGTCCGCTTTTAGGTCATCTTACCCATACATACGAGGTCACGACCGCGACTTAGTCGGCCCCGAACAATTAGGAGCGATAAGCGCTGCGTGCCTCACTAAAACTGCGACTAGTCTGCGGCCGCAGGTACCAATCATCCTCGTCTCCGGCACCCCGTTCGGCGCTACTCAAGCGGGCTCTTCTCTTCCGGGAGAAGCGGTATCTACGTCCCGTATCATAGCGGATCCTCATCGCCGCCTCGCTTACCTCGCCAGCGATGGAAGACTCGGCAACCTCTCGGATCTGAACCATTAACATTGAAACAAATAATCGAACCACAGAGCTCGATGGCGAAGGATCTCGCGGACCACATCTGTCATCTGTGCCCATTGGCGAACTACCCATAGGTCCACGACAAAGTATACATGCTTGTCTTGCTTTCCCGGATGGTATAGGATATCAATATCCACGATCCTTGAGTAACTCTAACCACCATCGTTATCGCAAATTCCTTGCCTCGATCTGCGGATATCTGGGAGGCTTTTTGGGTGTGCACGATTATCCCACGAAGTCTATATATCGTCATGCCCCCAATCTTGAGGCATGATTTAGCTGCCAGCACTAAATCGTGAGTGGCGCAATTTCCTTCTGCTTTTCTAACTGCAGGAAAACATAGGCTCTATCCTTATCGGGTTGCGTCGACACACAGCCTAGACACCAGCGTGTTATCAATATAACCTAACCCTAGTCTCACGGGAGGGTTAGAAGCTATGATCGTGGTCAACTTATCTCCCGATAACTAAAAGCCTTTCTCATTCTGCGAAATATTGGGTATCTTAATCTCTTATGGTTCTGTTTCCCTTTTTTTTTTTGCAGCAAACTTGGTCACTAAACTTAGACTTAATTCCTTTGCTCGCCTCGTGGCTAAGACTTCTTATCGATCACATTTTTGGGGAAGGTTTTCTTGATCTCGTCAGTAATAACCGGTTTTCCTTTCCCGGTTGTAAAGCCTATAACTAGGTGTTACCACGTTTTCTCGAAATGTTCTTACTTCCCATTAATTACTAATGGTCTTTACACTAGTCGGGAGTAAACATACGCCGTGCGACTACATTTATATCTTTACGCTACTTGCCGACCAATTAAATGCGTCGTTCTTAATTACCCCACCACAACACTTTTCCCACGGTTATCTACAAGCGTAACCTATGGCATAGCGATGCGAAGACCTACCGGTCTTATATCCTTCGTCTAACAACATGGGTACATGACCCCAATAATACGCTGTCCCTTTTTCGTGGGAAGAGGACTTATCTCCTTTTCTTAAACTTTCCTTGGAGTCACAACCCTAATCACGGGGTCCTCTTGCGGTCGATGGTAGCTAATCATCAAGCACAGCCTATAAGTTCGTGTAGATTTTCCAACCTACCAAATATGCCCTCGACTTTCATGGCGATTCGTACTTATTTTTATTCTTGCCTTGCGTTTTCTGAAATTATCAGGAAGGTTGTGGCCTGGCCACGCCAAACCAACTCAGTACCTCGAGGCACTCAAAATAACTTCCTCCAAATTCAATTATTACATACTTCTGCGTCGATTTACCCCAGTGAACAAGTCACATGGACTTAAAAAGAAAACAATGTCAAAGAAGGAAGGATAATTCACTTTGGTTACCACCACTTCTCTTCCTTTCCACTCGATGGCAGAACTGCAGGAAGCGTGAACCGAATCAATCTCTATGCTTAGTCCGCGTTGGCATAACAAGAGGCCAACTAGCGAACTCATAATGACCTCGATATGCGTCATACTTGACTCTGCTGAGTCAGCGACTTTATCGTTCAGTCGATTATTATCTAACAGCTCATTTACCGCCCAACACTCGCGGGTGTAGTCACGCGAAAGGTCCTCGTGGATTCGAGTTCCATTTCCTTACTCTTGGTTGCTCTCTTTCTTGGTGGTACTCCTTTCCGTACTCCCAGACTTATTCTAGCTTACATATATAAATTCCATACTAACTCGGCCTCAGCTCGGAGTTACTAAATTAAACAACATAAGGCGATTCGCTCTGTGACTGGTTCGGTGGAACACGTCCACGAACCATAAAATGATTAACTAAATTTGGGCCTTGCACCACGTGACCACGTCGCGTGGCGGGACTACTACTGATCCCATTTCCTTTCAAGTTATGGGGCGACCTAAATAGATCCCCGACCCGACTCGTCGTGCCAACTCTTTTCTTAGAGTGCTGTCTTAACTTTTTACTGCAGAAGGCCTTATATACCTAAGGTCTCGGTGGTTATCAACATTTTAGGCTCGCAATTTCCATGCTCCAAGCCTATCTTATCGCCCCGTGTCGGGTGCAAGAACCGTAATATCATAATCGTGTTATGCTTGACCACAACAACCATACTTTCTTCGTTCGGATCTGCCGTACAATTCCCTTAAGCATACCACGTAGCAAGTTACTATCATAGTCTTCCATAGTCTCTTAATAATAACTTCTTAAGGGTCCATTACCTTTTCAGATAACTCATCGTTTCCTAATTATCTCAAATTAGTACGTAAAATCTTGATGAGAATTCATTAAAGCTATTCATTACCTTCCGGTATTTATTTAGTCCCTTCCAAATCACGGTAATCTAAATCATTCTAGGCAACAGCGTCGACCCTCATACATAAATTCGCATAGTTGTATGTCACAATACCAACTGACCATTACCGACACGGATACCTGATCCGTAATCCTTGCGGGTCTTTGCTCTTTCTCGTGGCTGCGAACAATCATAACTTGTTAGGGAGAGCGACCTAACCATACAAATTTCTATCGCGATCTTTGAGTGAGAAGAATGAAACCAATCCTAAATGTCCTGCGACCTCACGATTATAGATGTGGTGCACAACACACCGAATGTCGAACTCTACTGAGACACGGTGCGTAGGCACTTTCAGAGGACTAAGCGCTCGATACCACTTTTGTCGACCCGAGCCGGGCGCATGGTGCCCTACAGGCACCCATCAGTATCGTCGAGAGAATAGCGTGAACATACACAACATACAAAAAACTTGACGATGGCAGCAGCGAGGCTGGCGATAAGGCGCGCCGTAAAATATACTCGATCGAGAAATGAAGACGCATTTTCTTTTCTTTACAACCCAATCCACAATGTGACTACAGACCTCTAAGAATAACAACTGGCGGGACGGGGCGCCATACCCTGAATGTACAACAGGCAATACGGGGATAAGCCTCCGAAATGAAGGAGCTTCTCAGCGGTGAGCAGTGATCCTAGGCGAGGATCGACAACGTACTACTGCGGCGTGAGCGGCCCAGAAGAGGTCGATCAACATGTACCAAATATGTGGCCCGAAATGCGTAAAGAAAAGAAAAATGTCTTGTTCTATTTACGGATTGAGTATATTTTACGGAAGGTGGCCTTATCGGCTAACTTTGTTGTTAGTTCTTGTCTAAGTTTTTTTGTATGTTGTGTATGTTCATTCTATTCTCGATGTATACGGTGGGGGTGCCAGTAGGGCACGATCATGAGGCCGGGTCGTGACAATGCTATACCACGAATAAGTCTCGGAGAAGCGGAGCTTCCCAAAGCGTTGTGACCACATGGCGAGGATCGACAAGCGGTGTACCTCACTGCGGCGTGAGCGCGTCCCCGAAGGAGGTCGGTCTGACAGTACCAAGTATGTGGCCCGAAAATCTGTACATGAAATCATAATAGTCTATATAAAGCAGAAGACATATATGATAACCAATTTCACGATACCTGATATGTAGCGATCATATCAAGTCGGGGACTCGCGCCCAAAGTCGTCACTCAAATATAACCATGGGTCTCGTACCCATGATATCAATCATGCGTGGAATTCCTTCCTCCTATGGCGATACATGATATAAAGAACCAAGGAATACACATGAACACCAAGTCCCACGTGTCATAATAAAAGCGATGCGGGGTAAGTGCGAAGGCATAGCCGACTACTAAAACCCAGCGGTACCAACAATGCTATAAAGCGTATCACGAGGTCTTTCTAGGCCGCGCCACGTGATCGAAGGCGGCCACTCGCCCTCGGTGTCAATGTGCGCGTCAAATCCTGGAACTTCGCGCGACTCGCGTGGCCACGTAGGCCCGCGTGAGGTATTCCCGCGTCGAGGTAGCTGCTCCTCGGCGTCGTCACGGACTCTGCGTAGTCCGCGTAGCCACGTAGACCGCGTGAGGTATTCCCGCGCACTAACACGGAACTCTCGTAGCTCGCATAGGTCCTGGACCGCGTAGGTATTCTCGAATCATAGTCACCTGGACGCGCGTAGGTATACCCAGCGTCGAGCGGCAAGCTGTTATACCGTATTTCCGGTATGTGCGTGGCGCGTGCGTATTGTAATTTAAGCCTTAAAGTTAGCTAGTTTGAAAATTGTACACAAGTGCGGAGTAAGTCGTTTTTCGAAAGCGTTTCCACGACTTCGAAGGAAAATTCGGCTATGTCATTAATAATTTTGCGGATTTTTAGAGGCGAAACATTTTGGACCGATGGGAGGTGACATGTCACCTCGCATTGGAAGAGGTTGGACGACAATTGGCTAAGGCTTGCGTTTTGGTGTGAAATTTTGGTCAAGGGTTAGGTAGGATATTTTTGTGTAGATGGATAAGGTACGTGGCTAAATCTTGGCCTTACACTTGCTATGCACTTGTCTTCATCTTGGCCATTGGTTGGCCTTCACTTGACCTATAAATACCCCTACAGTTGAAGACATTCTTCATCTAAACTTGAGCAATCTATCTAAGTCTCAAACTACTCCCTCTTGGCTTGAGCTTTTAGTCCTCTCCACTCCTGGTTGAGCTTGGCGAGAGCCACACCTCCCCACTTGTGAAGCCTTGGCGAGGTACCCACTAGCCTTGTTGTCTCGTATAATACCCCTTTTTGTGGTATAGAAATACTCTCAAGTATTGTTATAATGCCCAAATACCTTGGCCCATACCTTGTAGTATTCCCGAGTTACACATACAAAAGCTCGGAAAATACTATTATACTTCCTCGATCCAAAGCGAAACCACTAAGTAAATCTTCACCGTAGTTGAAGTTATAAGTAGAAGTTGGTTAGAACTTCTAAGGGTTGTTGGAGGCGGGTTGGGCGCACGGAGTAGGAGCTAAACCTTGCTCGGGATCGACATATAACTCGGATAATTTTGGGCTTATCGAGGTAAACACTCTCGACCTTCTATTGTAATTGGGAATTACATGTTGTAGGAATATATAGTTGAAGTATACTATATATAGTCTTGAACATTATAATTGTGCGGCAATGTCTTTTGACTTAAGCACTGAATAATACTTACGGCAATGTCTTGCGACTTAAGCTGAATTTAAAGGTGAAGCTGTAATTACATGGGGCGTATTACGATAGACTTGTGTAGTATTCTGTGGGTAGAATTGTACGTCAGGTTAGGCGTGCAACCACCCAGTTTGTCTTGGTAGCGGCCTCGATAGAGAGGAGATTTCTGTTGTTGCGGGGAGAATCTTTGAATTTTACGTAGAATATTCTACGTGGAGACCTTGATGTTAATAGGTGCCTTGTGGCCTCTATGGGTTGAAGTACTACGTGTGGCGTGATCTACTTGGCTTAAGGAGTAGCCAAGCGGTTTGAGAGTACTTGGAGCGTTTTGCTATTAGTCGATGTCGTCGCGAGGTATGTGAACCTCTTCCTATCTGTTCTAGCATGATATGTGTATAACTATGTAGTGCGGTGAGCGTCGTGTGTTAAGCGTATTTGATTGGTTTGAAACATAAGGTGTTATAGCGGCTTTATGGGAAGTTGGTTATAACGACCTTATGTAGGTAAGAAAATTCTTTGGGGTTTTAAAAGGTAAGCGACTTGATGTGTGATAACAAAGAACTTGAAGTATTTCAAAAGACTGTTTTAAAGAAGAGTAATACTTGGTTTTGAAAACATAAGAGTTATACTAGCTTTATGGGAAGTTAGGTATGACGTCTTAAGGAAGGTAAAATGAATAGGTTTATTGATCTTAAAAGATAAGAGACTTGACTTGAATGAATTAATATGAATTTTGTGTGAAGCCTCATTAAGTGAGTAATGAGTACTTGGTTTGTGAAAGGAATAATGTTTCTTGATTTGGAAATCGAATATGTATCGACAAACCAACTGCGGCGTTAATAAAGGAAAATGTATTGAATAATTAAGTATTATTAAAACCGGTAGAAACCTCCATCTGCATAGAAGCTAAGATGAGACAAAATGATATTACATTTTCTAGATCATGTTTGCTTAATAAAATTGATTATGAACAAGAATAACTGCTACTTTATGGCATGTGTTACTCAATTGTTTTAAAAAGAAATTAAGACAATTGAACTATGAAACTTTTCTAAAAAGAGACTTGTGTAATTGAAATTAGGCAAGCTGGAGCGTTAGGGAAAAGAAAGGCATTGGGTTGTCTTAAAATGGTTTAAAACATAAAGTGTTATAACGACTTTATGGGAAGTTAGTTATAACGACTTTATGAAAACAAAAGAGAAGGTTTTATCATTGGTTTTAATGTGGTAACTTGACTTTAAAAGAAGTATTTTGGTCTAAAAAGAAGGCATGGTATTGCCTTAATTTGGTTTTAAAAGGAAAGTATGGAGGTTGTTTTGGTTTACTTAAAAGATATAAGTCACTCTATTTTTATACTACGGGTATCGGGTGACTTTTATAAAGGGAATGGATCTTTAAAAGGAATTTAACGTCGTAATCTTTGTAGGGTTAAAAACCCGGACTTTGGCATAAAATGAAAGTAGCTTGTTGTTGTGTAACTTGCTTATGCTTGTTGTTGTGTAACTTGCTTATGCTTGTGGTGATAGCCTTTGTTGTGCAAATGGTGTTCTATATAAGCGTCTCTCGATGGAGTCTTAGGTTGACTTATTGAGGACTTACTTGGGCGTCTGGCGGTGTGGAAAATTCCGCGGGTATGCTCGGTGATAGTGCTATTCCATGGACTAGCTCTCCGTGAGGTTTCTTCTTGTTCGGCCTTGGTACGGTGGTGGCTTTCGTCTTGCCCGTCTCGTGGTGATTCGGCCTTGGTACACAGTAGTTAGCCCTCGCACTTGCCCGTTCGGTGTAGTGCGAAGTCGTGATCTGACCTTGGTACGGTGGTCGACCACCGTACTTGCCGATCGGCTCGTGGCCGACCTTGGTATCGGTAGTCGGCTCTCGCGCTTGCCGTGTCGACCGTGTTTGTGGTTGCATTGTATTATTGTGCGGTCGGATCCGGTAGTTGTACTTGTCTGTCACGGTTTTATGACACAGTGGGACACAGTGTTCATGTATACTTCTTGGTATTGTTATATCATAAAGCTGCCGTGATGAGGAAGAAATTCCACGAGCGCGAGTGATAATTTGGAGGCGTGAGTCACGACTTGATGCTTGGTTATATGTTATGTCTTGTAGTTTGGTCATCATACATGTCTCCTGCTTTTTATAGACTATTATGATTTCATTCTGATTTCACATACTTGGTACTGTTATCTTGACCTCCTTGAGTGCGTTCATCTGCAGCGGTAGAAATCGTCATTTATCGATCCGCGTTTAGGATCTCATTTGACATTTTGGGAAGCTCAGTTCCGTCGAGGCTTATCTTTGGTATGTTACCACACAGTGCATGTAAGTTCTTGTGCGTTCGGGGTATGGCGGGGCCTCGTCGTAGTTGTTGTATATATCTTAAGTGCATGCTTTGTTGTAGGCGAGGTTGTAAGGATTATGCTATTCAAATGTCTTTATATATATTTGATGAAGGCAATGTTTTGGTTGGCTTTGTTTATTTATTTTGTCTCTAAATTCATGTTCATGTTTTTATTATTTGATTTTCTCGATGTTGTATCACTAGGGTGCGGGGTAAGGCACGATCCGGGCAGGTTGGTCGTGACAAAAGTGGTATCGAGCGATTAGTCCTCGGAAAGTGTCTGAACCGTGTCTAGTAGAGTCTTGATTATCGATGTGTTGTGCACCATCTATGATCGAGGAGGCTGCGAGACATTTAGGATTAGTTTCCATTCTTCTCATTACGAGATCGTGCCTTAGAGTGTGTGATAAGATTGGACCCTCCGACATACCGTTTTACGATTATGCCTCGCGTAAAACGCCGGGCCCGAAGGGCAAAGCGTGAAGGAAAGCTGCGAGTAGAAGCGTGGCGAGAACCACGATACACGAGCCTCGATCCATGATGCAGGCGGAGAGATGGGTCCGCAGTGGGCGATTAATGGCGAGGTTGTGGCGGACTTGAGATAAGGCGGGCCGCGTGATTCCGATAACACGATGGTTCACCCTAGATCGGATAGTTCGAGGCTACGGGATTTTACTACGAGTTGTAGGCGCGAGTTTTATGGGTGAGGCACGAGGATGATCCGCGAGTTCATCAAGCGATTCTGTGGATCGTGAGAGTAATCAAGGCATCGGAGGCCGAGTCGGTGGTCTAGGTTCACATCATTGCGTGATCCGCGATCAGTAGTTTGATTCGTGGGAGGCGTCGGGAGAGAATGCCTTCCGACTTTATGGGGCGAGTTCTGAGGCATTCCTTGCACATTTCTTGCCTCACGGATGAGAGGGCGAGGCGAACAAATTTTTGGTGTTCTGGCGAAGCGGTCGTCTGATTCGGAAGTACAATGTAGAGTTCGACTCATTGGCGATGCGTCCGCGTTGGTAGCTAGTATGGAAGATTGAGTGCACCGATTTGTTCTGAGGCTCGATGATCACCTGGCGAAGTTGTTGGTGTAGCTCTTGGCCGAGCATGGACATTGCCGCGTGCGTATGCACTTGGATGTGAGAGCGGATAAATCGGCGGAATGACGAGTCGGCGAGAAGGGCGAGCGGCGAGGTCGCTTTGGTGACTTTCGAGCGGACCGCCTCAGCGCGAGCGATTATGCGCCTCCGCGATCTGAGTGGTCCTCGCGGCGCCGGGACCGAGATGTTCGGGAGGCGGTCGGGGCTCCCGAGTTTGATTTTCGGGGAGCGCGAGTGCTCGCGGATGAGTACCACTTGTCTCGGTGTGGCGTTGTGGAAAACTTCATAAGGAGAGTGTCGTCTTGGCTCGGGAGATTGTTATTTTGAGGCCAGGGCCATCGGCAGAAGCTGTCCAGGCGAGTATGCGGTAGGATAGCATGGACTACTAAGCGATTCGGGTTCTTCACCTTCCATGCTTGAGCGGGATGTTCGTACCGCGAGCCCGGTAGAGGTCGCGGTGGGAGTTCCCAGTTTTAGCGGTCCTTTGAACAGCCTATTTTCAGGTATATCCTTAACCCTCTCGAGACTTATAGTGTATTGATGTTGATGATGTGTTTTGTGTTATGTTAGGATAGCTTTGTGCTAAAATGTGATTTAGAAACACAGTCGATGAAAAAGGGGTAAGCACAGGGTGAGACATGATAAACCATAGAATATTATAGTTGAGACCTTAGATGTAAGGTCGTCTTGAGTACCAGATTTTGCAAGTGATCGCTTGTGTGCATTTTTATGCCTAGAGCGTTTTGTGTGACAAAGTCACAGGTAGTGTGAAATGGAAGTGGTAGCTTTCATGACTGTAGAGAATAAGATTGTTTGGATCAAGAAACTAGAGAGTTGGCGTGACGGAGGGTCGGGTTGAGGCGTGTTGCGTGTCAACCCGTGGCCGGATGAGGTGGGGTCGGCTGGGTGGTCCGCCGGAGGTAGGAGTCACGGGTGTTAGGCCCAATTTTGATGACCATCGTATGAGTTCGTGGATATGTTCGACGAGCGGTCGTGAAGGCGGGAATGGCCTTAAGAAAATGCGTGTGTTAGTTCGTGGCGAGCGTGGCGTTGGCGACTTGTTAGAAGATCTTCTTGTGTCCGTCTTGAGAAGGAACATTCGGGACGAATGTTTCTAAGGAGGAGAATGTTATACCGTATTTCCGGTATATGCGTGGCGCGTCGTATTGTAATTTAAGCCTTAAAGTTGGCTAGTTTGAAAATTGTACACAAGTGCGATAGAGTCGTTTTTCGGCCAAGCGTTTCCACGACTTTCGAAGGGAAAATTCGGCTATGTCATTAATAATTTTTGCGGATTTTTAGAGGCGAAACATTTTGGACCAGCGGGAGGGTGACATGTCACCCGCATTGGAAGAGGTTGGGCGACAATTGGCTAAGGCTTGCGTTTTGGTGTGAAATTTTGGTCAAGGGTTAGGTAGGATATTTTTGTGTAGATGGATAAGGTAGCACATGGCTAAATCTTGGCCTTACACTTGCTATGCACTTGTCTTAAATCTTGGCCATTGGTTGACCTTGACTATAAATGCCACTCAGTTGAAGGCATTCTTCATCTAAACTTGAGCAATCTATCTAAGTCTCAAACTACTCCTCTTAGCTTGAGCTTTTCATCCCTCTCCCCACTCCTAGTTGAGCTTGGCAGAGAGCCACACACTCCCCCTTGTGAAGCCTTGGCGAGGGTACCCACTGCTTGTTGTCTCGTATAATACCCCTTTTTGTGGTATAGAAATACTCTCAGTATTGTTATAATGCCCAAATACCTTGGCCCACATACCTTGTAGTATTCCCGAGTTACACTTATACAAAAGCTGGAAAATACTATTATACTTCCCTCGATCCACAAAACGAAACCACTAAGTAAATCTTCACAGTAGTTGAAGTTATAAGTAGAAGTTGGTTAGAACTTCTAAGGGTTGTTGGAGGCGGGTTGGAGCGCGGAGTAGGAGCTAAACCTTGCTCGGGATCGACATATAACTCGGATAATTTTGGGCTTATCGAGGTAAACACTCTCGACCTTCTATTGTAATTGGGAATTACATGTTGTAGGAATATATAGTTGAAGTATACTATATATAGTCTGAGCATTATAATTGTGCGGCAATGTCTTTTGACTTAAGCACGAATAATACTTACAGCAATGTCTTGCGACTTAAGCTGAATTTAAAGGTGAATGCGTAATTACATAGGATGTATTCTGATGAACTTGTAGTATGCATGGGTAGAATTGTACGTCGGTTAGGCGTGCAAACCCCACTGGTTGGCAGTGGCGGCCTCGATAGAGGAGGAGATTTACGCTGTTGCGGGGAGGTCTTTGCAATTTTACGTAGAATATTCTACGTGGAGACCTTGATGTTAATAGGCGCCTTGTGGCCTCTATAGGTTGAAGTACTACGTGTGGCGTGATCTTGGCAGGAGTAGCCAGGCGGTTTGAAGTACTTGGGCGTTTTGCTATTAGTCGATAATCGTCGCGAGGTATGTGAACCTCTTCCTATCTGTTCTAGCATGATATGTGTATAACTATGTAGTGCAGTGACGTCGTGTGTTAAGCGTATTTGATTGGTTTGAAACATAAGGTGTTATAACGGCTTTATGGGAAGTTGGTTATAACAGCCTTATGTAGGTAAGAAAATTCTTTGGGGTTTTAAAAGGTAACTGACTTGATGTGTGATAACAAAGAACTTGAAGTATTTCAAAAGACACATTTGAAAGAAGAGTAATACTTGGTTTTGAAAACATAAGAGTTATACTAGCTTTATGGGAAGTTAGGTATGGCGTCTTAAGGAAGGTAAAATGAATAGGTTTATTGATCTTAAAAGATATGAGACTTGACTTGAATGAATTAATATTTATTTTGTGTGAAGCCTCTTTCGTGTGTAATGAGTACTTGGTTTTTGAAAGGAATAATGTTTTACTGATTTCGGAAATCAGAATATGTATCGACAAACCACTGCAGCGTTAATAAAGGAAAATGTATTGAATAATTAAGTATTATTAAAACCAGTAGAAACCTCCATCTGCATAGAAGCTAAGATGAGACAAAATGATATTACATTTTCTAGATCATGTTTGCTTAATAAAATTGATTATGAACAAGAATAACTGCTACTTTATGGCATGTGTTACTCAATTGTTTTAAAAAAGAAATTAAGACAATTGAACTATGAAACTTTTCTAAAAAAGAGACTTGTGTAATTGAAATTAGGCAAACTGGAACGTTAGGGAAAAGAAAGGCATTGGGTTGTCTTAAAATGGTTTAAAACATAAAGTGTTATAACAGCTTTATGGGAAGTTGGTTATAACGACTTTATGAAAACAAAAGAGAAGGTTTTATCATTGGTTTTAATGTGGTAACTTGACTTTAAAAAGAGAAGTATTTTGGTCTAAAAAGAAGGCATGGTATTGCCTTAATTTGGTTTTAAAAAGGAAAGTATGGAGGTTGTTTTGGTTTACTTAAAAGATATAAGTCACTCTATTTTTATACTACGGGTATCGGGTGACTTTTATAAAAAGGGAATGGATCTTTAAAAAGGAATTTAACGTACGTAGTACTGTAGGGTTAAAAACCCGGACTTTGGCATAAAATGAAAGTAGCTTGTTGTTGTGTAACTTGCCTATGCTTGTTGTTGTGTAACTTGCTTATGCTTGTGGTGATAGCCTTTGTTGTGCAAATGGTGTTCTATATAACCGCGTCTCTCGATGGAGTCTTGGGTTGACTTGTTGAGGACTTACTTGGGCGTCTGCGGTGTGGAAAATTCCGCAGGTATGCTCGCGGTGATAGTGCTATTCCATGGACTAGCTCTCCATGAGGTTTCTTCTTGTTCGGCCTTGGTACGGTGGTCGGCTTCGTACTTGCCGTCTAAGTGGCTGATTCGGCCTTGGTACAGTAGTTAGCCCTCGCGCTTGCCGTTCGGTGTAGTAGTGAAGTCTCGTGTCTGACGCGCCAGTACCGGTGGTCAGACCTCGTACTTGCCGATCGACTCGTGGCCGACCTTGGTATATGGTAGTCGGCTCTCGCGCTTGCCGTGTCGACCGTGTTTGTGGTTGCATTGTATTATTGAGTACGGTCGGATCCGGTGGTTGTACTTGTCTGTCACGGTTTTTATGACCGCAGTGGGACACAGTGTTCATGTATACTTCTTGGTATTGTTATATCATAAAGCTGGCGGTGAGGAAGAAATTCCACGAGCGCAGTGATAATTTGGAGCGTGAGTCCACGACTTGATGCGGTTATATGTTATGTCTTGTAGTTTGGTCATCATACATGTCTCACTGCTTTTATAGACTATTATGATTTCATTCTGATTTCACATACTTGGTACTGTTATCTTGACCTCGCCCGAAGTGCGTTCATCTGCGAGTAGAAATCATCGTATCGATCCGCGTTTAGGATCTCATTTCGCGTTTTGGGAAGCTCAGTTCCGTCGGAGGCTTATCTTTGGTATGTTACCTTAGTGCATAAGTTCTTATGCGTTCGGGGGTATGGCGGGGCCACTGTCATCGTAGTTGTTGTATATATCTTAAGTGCAGCTTTGTTGTGGCGGGGTTGTAAGGATTATGGCTATTCAAATGTCTTTATATATATTTGATGAAGGCAAGCTGTTTTGGTTAGCTGTTTATTTATTTTGTCTCTAAATTCATGTTCATGTTTTTATTTCCGCTGATTTTCTCGATGTTGTATCACTAGGGTGCGGGGTAAGGCACGATCCACGGGCAGGTTAGGTCGTGACATTAACCGGTATATCATGTCGAGGTGGTGATCTGATACTAACATAACGGCTTATCGTTAAACAACATAAGCACAATAAGAATAACCTCTTTACACAAGCGTTACAAGATACTAACACGCGTAGCATCATAACATGTTTACTTATCAAACCAACGAGAAAGTATTACAAGGCTATTACAAACCAACATAGTCAAGTTATTCACACAAGGTACTTTACATTTTATGTCAACAAGTTCGGGTTTTTATTCCCAGTGCTTCATACATTAACTCTTTAAAAGATTCGTTTCTTTCACAAAAGTCACACGATACGTAGTATCAAAAATAGAGTGACTATCTTTTAAGTAAACCAAGCAGTTTCCTACCTTCTTTTTGAACCAACTTAAGACAAAAGCATGCCTTCCTTTTTAAAATCAAGTAACACGTTCTTTTCCAAAAGTCCAAGTTGCCTAACTAAAATGTACTCAAGTCTTTTATTTAGAAAGATTTCATAGTTCATAGTCTTAATCAAATAACGTAATCTCTTTTAAAACAATTGAGTAACATATGCCTTATGTGAGTAGTTATTCTTGTTTATAACAATCTTATTAAAGCGACCATGATCTAGGAGATGTAATACAATTTTGTCTTATCTTAGCTTCATGCGGATGGAGGTTTCTCTGGTTTTAATAATACTTAATTAGTCAATACATTTTCCTTTATTAGCGCTGCAGTGGTTTGTTTGATACTTATTCTCATTTCCGAAATCAATATAAGGCTTTCATAAACAATTAAGTAAATCGTTCCTTTTATCTCTCTTAAGTCGTTATACCTAACTTCCCATAATGCTAGTATAACTCTTAAGCTTTTAAAACCAAGTATTACTCTTCTTTCAAAACGATTCTTAATTCTTTTGAAATACTTCAAGATTCTTATTATTTAAAACTCAAGTCAAAAGACATCGAAGTAAGACCACGTTAGATTAACACCACGTCGTCTACCATACTACATATATTCTTTTAAAATATCATGCTCGAGAGGATAGGAAGAATCACATACCTCCTGTGAAATCCACCGCCAAGTCGAATATGTCGCGCAGAGTATCAACCTATAATAGTCAAATCGTCTATCAGCGTCTAGACTACTCATTAGAATATTCTAGCGGAAGGTTCTTATTTCTCTACGGAAATTTGGGCAGCACTTCCTGCAGTCAAACTACTCAAGTCTCAGTAAATATAGTCCATGTAAATGCAGTTCAATTCTCTTCTTAAATATCCTTCTATATTTCTTATACTCGATTCTAAACTTCTACAATATGTAATCTCCAATTCTGATAGAAGGATAAGATATTTACCTCGATAAGCCCAAAATTATCCAAGTTTAAATGTAGATCCTGAGCAAGGTTTAGCTCCTATTCATGCGCTCCAATTCGCTCCAAGAAACCCTTAGAAGTTCTAAACAACTTCTACCTAATACTTCAACCAACCATGAAGATTTTCCCTGGGGTTTCGTTTTGTGACTAATGGATATAAAGTAGTATTTCTAGGCTTTTAGTATAGAGGTAACTTTGGAATACTACAAGGTATTTGGCTAAGGTATTTTGGAATAGTACAATACTTTGGAGAGATTTTTCAACCAAGGAGGGGGGGGTGTGCCTCGGCAAGAACACAAGGAGGGGTGAGAGTGTTGGATGAGAACTTATCAAGAGGGGGGGAGGATTTCAAGACTTGGAAATTGTTTAAGGGATGAAGAATAAGTCTTGCACTTGAGGGGTATTTATAGGCCAATCAATGGCCAAGATCAAAGCAAGTGGAGGGTGAAGATTTGGACAAGTGTGTGTGGGTCCCACCTTATCCATCTACCACACAAATATCTAACCAAACATTGACCAAAGGTTTATGGCATTTTACATGAAAAAAACGTGCCATCTTGACCACAATTTCGTCCACCAAACCGTCCACTTGAGGGTGACACATGTCGCCCTCTCGTTGGTCCAAAATATTTTATCTCTTGGAAAAATCCAAAATAAATATTTTCTTGAAAACGTAAAATTCCTTTACAAGGTTCGGAAAATTTTTCGTCGGAAAAAAACAATTCGTTTCGTAGGGTGTGCACAATTTTCGTCCTTAATCATAATTCGGGTTTACACAATTGTACGTACGTCCTCACATACATACTCTGGAAATACGGGGTATAACAACTAAACTAGTAACTAAATTGAATTTCAATCTTAAAGGCTAAATCATGCAACTTTCGGATTCCATCCAAATATTCCATAACACATATCATTCTTCATAATATAATCCACATGATCATTTCTAACTACTACAACATGAAATATTGAATTATATTAGCAAGACGGAGATTATTACCTTCTTAAGCTCAAAATGATCCAAAACCCTAAGTCGATCCTTAGCAACTCCAACTCCTTTTCTTGACGTTCCAATCCGCTATTTGCAACCCTTAGAAGCTTGTGAAAAACTCCTCTTCTATTTCCAACTTCAAAGTTGAAGAACACCTTGGGTTTTCGTCTTGCGACTAACGTAAAAACGTCGTTTTTCCGAAATCTTTCTATTGAGATATCCTTACAATACCCTTAGGGACCTTGGGTTAAATTCTTGTGAATAATGGAACAAAATTACAATTTTTTCTTGCTCACAATTGCTCAAAGCCGAGAGCCTCTTTTAAGTGCACAAGTTTTTTCTCAATTTCTCTAAGTGTAAAATGCCAAGTCTTGCTACTTAGGATGATATATAACACATTGGAGGGTCTATATTACAACACATGTTAAAATTGGATGAATGGGATCAAGCCAAGTGGCTCTTGACTTGGTCAACAATGTCAAGCTCTAGCTTAGCAAGACTTTCTCATCTTTACAATTGTCAAATGACCCTTTTTCCCTTGCATTAATTCGACCAAGCCATGTGGGAGGGGTTCCACGTGTCGCCATCCCATTCGTCCATAAAATTCCGTAACCCTCGTAGGCCCCACAAAACGTAAAATTCCTCGGGTAGGCCCCACATGACCAAATCCATACAAATAAATTTCTATAATGATAATACGTTCCATAATCCTCAATTAATGCATTTTGAGAATCCAATTCTCTTCAATGAACATTTTTCCTTTCCGACGTTCGGAAGATTTTTCCGTCGGAAAAACAATTCTTCCTTTCGTACAATTTTCAAGTCTTGTGTTCCTTACATACATTCTCTTAAACATGTCCTTGAACTACGGGGTGTAACACCTATATAATATAACCATCCATGTTTCGCCTATACTGTTGATGGCGTCTGCGTAGCGTCGTGAAATGGCGCCCTTTCATTTAAGCTTATGCAAAGGCTTCATCTATGTTTAAATGCGTGCAATGACGAATATCGCATCAGCGTCAGATAGCGACACCCTTTTATTAAAGCCTGTGTAACGACTTCATCTATGTTTTATGCGTGCGGCGAACATCTGCATCGCGTCACGTACGCACGCCGTTTCATTAAGCCTATGCTGTGCCTTCATCCATGTTTAAATGCGTACCCAGCGTATCTGCATCATTGTTACACCGTAAATTCAAGAAGATAAGATAAGAACATACCAAGGAATATAAGATTTGAAAGTGGAAAGATAAGTGGACAAACATGTGTTGGGCCAGTTTTGAGTCTACCTTGGAGTGTTGTACCCAGTTGTTAAGAATTTCGAGGTGTTTAAAAAAATCCTAGTGTGTAGTCTGTTAAATCTAGTTCCCAACGCAACAAACCGTTAAATCGATAGGACATCGAGTCAAAAGTTATGGAAGTTTCAAGTTTGGTGCGCGATCGTGCAAAGCGATGGTTTCGGTTCAGTGCAGTGTGCGGCCTTTGGAATCTGAGGCGCGGCGCGGTTATCTTGAGGGTCCGCAGAGGTTGCAGCCGCCCGCTGAATCTGAGGCGCGGCGGAATCGGGTAATTATTCTCAAGAAGGCGCGCGGCTGAGCGGGATTTTTCTGCGGTAAAGGCGAAAATCAGGGGATATTTTGTTAAAAGCCTATGGGAGGGTGACAAGTGTCCCTCCCATCCTTTTGACCAGGAAAGGGGCCTATTTTAGGGCCAAGTCTTGGAAGACTTGGCCATTTCATCTCAAAACCCTCCCAAGGAAATCCTCTCCCTTTCTCTCTAGTTTTTCTTGAAGAAAACCTAGCTTTAGGAAATTGTTGGAGCGGCGGCAAGAAGGCAAAGTGTGGGTAAACTTGTGGAGCGGGGGACGAATTTAACGGTGAGAAGTGGAAGAAAAGGGCTTTTGTGGGCTATTCCAAAAGGTAAAAGTTTCCCCTTCTCTTGGATATGGGTTAATACTTGTTATAGTAGTTTAGAAATGAGCCTGAGGCTGTTATATTTAAGTTGTATAGATTTGGATCTTGTTGTCTTGTTGAAAACTGAAATGGGCATGTTAACCTTAAGATGATAACTTCAATTTGGTTACTAATTTGGTCGTCACATGTTGTAAAGGGGGATTGTAGTTGTTGAAGATGTCTAGGGCTAGATATCATGTTAGACCTAAGAACTTGGATTGGAAAAGAGTTGAAAGGGGTTAGGATTGGTTATATTGTTGGCCAAGAATGGTATGGAAAATTATTGGGTTATTTTGTGTTATTGTGGGGCGGAAATTTTACACGTATTGTTAGGCGTGTAATCCCCTTGTATTTGCTGAATTAATTGAGCCTTAAATGTGGCGTTTGGATTATTGAATTCGGCCTTGAAAAAGGTGGCATAGTAAGTAGAAACAAAGGAAGTGCTGTCCAAATTTCCGTAGAATGTAGGGACCTTGCACTTAGTTATTCTACGTTCGAAGCTAGAGTTTGATAGACGTTTTATGACCCTTATAGGATTGAAGTACTACGAGTAGCATATTCTACTTAAGGGAGATAGTACTGTGGAGCATTTTGCTAACCGTCGATAATCGTCGCGAGGTATGTGATTCTTCCTATCCTCTTGAGATGATTATTTGTGAAATATATAGTCACGATGGACGCGTGTGTTAAAGGAATTTGATTTCCCTTGTTGTGCCTTGACTTGATATGAAGTGTAAAGGTCTTGATTGTTTGAAAAAGTAGGAATATCTTATTCGTTAGTGGGTACTCGGTGGTTAAAGAATAAGCCCTCTTGGTCTCATAAGGGCTTATAGTTGTAATTGGTTGGTTTAAAACATAAAGTGTTATAACGGCTTTATGGGAAGTTTGTTATAACCACTTTATGTAGGTAAAAGAATGGTTTGTTGTTTTCAAAAGATAAGAGACTTGACTTATAATTGACCTAAATGGTGTTGAAAAGTGTGAAACCTCATTCGTGAGAAATGAGTACTTGGTTTTTAAAAGAATAATGTTACATAAATTTCGGAAATGGGAATAAGAATCGAACAAGCCAATGCAACGTTAATAAAGGAAAAAGTAATGACAATTAATCATATTAAAACCAGTAGAAACCTCCATCTGCATAGAAGCTAAGATAAGACAAAATTGTATTACATTTCTAGATCATGGCTCTAATAAGAATTATTGTAATCAAGTTTTGATCTTCATAAAAATTCCAAACTAAGGAACTCGATTTCTAAAACAAAAGAGACTTAAGAATTTGAAGTGTTTTGTTTTAAAAGAAAGGCATGATATTGTCTTGTATTGTTTTAAAACATAAAGTGTTATAATAGCTTTATGGGAAATTCGTTATAACGACTTTATGGAAAATAAAGAAATGGATTCATTATTGGATTTAGAATGGTAACTTGATTTTTGGAAAAAGAGAAGTAACTTGTTTTCAAATATTGAACTCTTTGTGATGGAAAAACATAAGTGGCTTGGTTATAAAGGTAGAGTACCTTGATCCTAAAGGGGTTAGATACTTGGGTTTTAAAAAGTACCTTGAGTTGTGTGTAACTTGCCTATGCTTGGTTGAGATAGCCTTGTTGTGCAAGGGTTTGATTTGTGCTATCGAGTCTCTCGATGGAGGGCCGGCTATTGGTTATTTGTTTGGACATACTGACACGTTGGGTAGCCCACAGGTATGCTTCCACAGTGAATATTCTCTTGTTATTTATTTGGACATCGACCGCGTTGGGTAGCCAGCGGGTATGCTTCCACATGAGTATTCTCTTGTTATTTGTTGGACATCTTGACACGTTGGGTAGCCACGGGTATGCTTCCACAATGAGTATTATCTTGTTAGTTGTTTGGATATACCGACACGTTGGTGGCCACGGTATGCTTCCACAGGATTGTTATCTTGTTATCTCCTTTGGGCATACCGACACGTTGGATGGTCACGGGTATGTGTCACGACCCGACCGGGCGCATGCGGTGCCTACTGGCGCACCTGTCGGTATACATCGAGAGAATAGCGGTGAACATACCTGACATACATAAAAACTTAGACGATATCCAACAACGAAGCTGGCCGATGAGGCCACCTTCCGTAAAATATACTCAATCCGTGAATAAAGCGATGCAATTTTTTCTTTCTGACCCGATCCACAATGTGACTCTGGACTTCTAAGAATAACAACTCGGCGGGGCGGGGCCGCCATACCCTGAATGTACAACAACCGACAATACCGTGGATAAGCCTCCGAAATGAAGGAGCTTCTCAGCGGTGAGCGGTGATCCTAAGAGCGAGGACCAGCACTGAACTTTACTGCGGCGTGACGCGACCCGAAGGAGTCGATCTAACATGTACCAAATATGTGGCGAAATGCGTAATGAAATCATAAGTCTAAAATAAAACTGGAGACATGTATGATTGCTCAATTAACAGTACACTGTGCCTTACTAACAATGAGAGTAAATAGGTGTATACTTACAATATAAAGTAGGAGGCTCACGATCAAAGCAGGACCACCCGCCCGCAGTATCATCGCGATCCTATTCTTGGGACTATTTCACCGCGGATCGCGTGGACCCGCCGAGGTATTTCGCATGGGACTATTTCACCGCGCATAAGCCCCTTACGGACTCGCGTGAGGTATTCCTCGCATAAGCTGGACCCGCCCGCATGGGACTATTTCACCGCGCATAAGTCCTACGGACTCGCGTAAGGTATTCTCGCATCGTGGGTAGCAAATCCACGAATATGCAATGCCACAAACCCGGAATGACCATGACGAATAATATATCACTAGCACAAATCCGCTTATCACACATAACATAAGCACTTCACCGGCTTATCATACAATATATAAGCAAGTTAAGAAATCCCCTAACTTCTTATTATTCTTGTTCATGTCGCTCTCATTTTAGTTTACCTAAGGCGCAAACATGTCATTTTAAATCGAGTTTAACCCAAAGTACTACGTCTTCTATTCTTTTAAAATGACTCATTTCATTATAAAACTTCCAAGATACTAATAACCGTAGTATCAAGTTACAATTCTTTTCAAGACAAGTCACAATACTTTTAGAAATAAAAATTAGGCTTCTAAATCAAGTGACTTCTTTTATCGTAAAAACCTTAGGCAATTGATGCCTTTAAATCAAATTGCCTTTCATTAAATCAAGCCATTTATCTTTCCATAAAGCCAATATAACCAACTCCCCATAAAGTCGTTATATTCACTTTATACCTTAGTCAAGTACAATTTCCTATCCAAGGGACTTATATGTTTAAAACGAAACAAGTATCACATACTTTAAAACTCTTCAAGTCCCTTAACATACTTAAATTACTTAGAGTAAACCACTCTTTAAACTTTCCATAAAAACAAGTATCAAAATACTTTCAACATACTTAAAGTCTCTTAACTTTTGAAAACCAAGATATCCTTATAATATAAACAAGTGAGTTAATTCCCTAACTCAAACAACTTGGGCATTCTTAAAATAAGCCAAGGATATCAAATAGACTAGATTTGTCAAACTCTTGCGTCACCAACTATACATTTACAACTTAATCATGCTCAAGAGATAAGAAAGTTCCACATACCTCTTGGTTTAATCCACTTGCTAAGTCAATCACTGTCGTAGTATGTCAACCTATAATGACCATTGTACGTCTATTAACTTCTAGTTTCAAACGTAGAATATTCCAAGTGCAAGTCACTAAATTCTACGGAAAATCGGACAACACTTCCTTTGTTTTTACTAACTTTGCCACCTTTTCCAAGGTCGAAATACAATAACCAAACAGCCCCAATTGGCTCACAACAAAATGAAGGTAATCAATGCAAATGAACAACCAAACAGCAATGGTGGCTCACAATAATATAGAAGGTAATCGATGCAAATGAATAACCAAAAATGCCCCAATTGGCTCACAATAATATAGCAATACCAATTCTTATTCAATTTCCATTTCAATCCAAATTGGTAGCATAATAAGATATCAAGCCGCAATTGATTCTAGCTACTACATTCTCCAAGTAGGTAACATCGACAATTCAATTTATCGATCAAATTGGATTTCAATTTCAAATGGCTAAATATGACCTTTCCGGATTTTTAGCTTCCAATTCCATAATACTTAACAAACTTCATAACACATATCACATGACCACTTATAACTTATCATAATATGAAATCTTCAATTACAAAAGTAAAACGAAGATTATACCTCAATTAGCCCAAATATGCTCCAACAGTACAAGTCGATCCCTAGACCTTTAGCTCCTCCTTCCGACATTCCAATCCACTCCAAGCCACCCTTATAAGCTTATGAAAACTCATCTTCAAGTTTCAACTTCAAAGTTGAATAACCCTTTAGGTTTTCGCCTTGACTAATACAAAAACGCCTCTTTTCCGGATCTTTCTATTGGGAAAACCTTACAATACTCTTAGGAACCTGGTTTAAAGTATGAGAATTATTGGACAAAAATTGCAAAATTTCTTCTTGGAAAAAATCTCATGGTAGAGCAACATAGTGCTCTTCAAGGTTTTCTTTGGAAATTTTTGTAACGACCGTCCGGGTTCAAGTCTTCGTGCCTTATCTCGCACCCTAGTGACACAACATCGAGAAAACCAGGAAAATAAAACTTTAAACAAGAAACAAGATATATGATCATAAACAAAGCAACCCAACGGTTACCTTCCAATAACATATATAAATACAACTCTTACAAAACGACAGTTTAATCCTTTTTACAAACCACGCCTACAACAAGATACTACAGACCTCTAAGATTTACAACAACTATGACGGATGGGGCCCGCCATACCCCGAATGTACAGAACCTACAACTCAGAACACATACTAAAAGATAAGCCTCGAGAAAGCGGAGCTTCCCAAAACGCTGAAGCGAGATCCTAGGCGAGGATCCACGACCGATGTACCTCTACTGCGGCATGACGCGGCCCCGAGAGGTCAAGGCAGTACCAAGTATGTGAAATCAGAAAAATCAGAATGAAATCATACTAGTCTATATAAAGCAGAGACATGTATGATAACCAAACTACGATTCACAACATAAAAGCGATCATGTCGATCGTGGACTCACGCCTCAAGTCATCACTCAAATATAACTATGGTCTCACGCCCACAACATCAATCATGTTCGCATCACGGCCGCGTGCCCCACTGCGCCGGTGTAGGCATGTCCATGATGCAACAATAATACCAATGCCCGCCCACGCTACTGAATTCTACCTCGGTGTAGACGCGTCCATGTGACATCAACAATAATATCTTGGGTGATCAACCCCGCGCACGGCCACATGCCCCGGAATTCTACCTCGGTGTAGACATGTCCATGTAACCACAATAACAATATATCGGGTAATCAACCCGCGCGTCGCATGCCGGAATCTTGCGTCGGTGTAGACATATCCATGTGACATCAACAACAAGGCAAGAATCAAAATGGAAACATACCCGTGGAATTCTCCATCACCGCCGACGCGTCAAGTAAGTTCTCGACAAGTCGGCCTAGGCCTTCATCGAGAGACGCGGTAACACAGAAATACCACACTTGCACAACAAAGGCTATCATCACAAGCATAGGCAAGTTTCACAACAACAAACATAGGCAAGTTTCACAACAACAAGCATAGGCAAGTTTCACACAACTCAAAGTACTTTCATTTTATGCCAAAGTCCGGGTTTTAACCCCAAAGTACTACATACGTTAAGTTCTTTTAAAAGAGATCCATTACTTTTATAAAAGTCACCCTATACCCGTAGTATTAGAATGACCAACCCACATTCCTTTTCAAAATCAAGTAACAACA
Source organism: Przewalskia tangutica (assembly GCA_029844215.1). Lineage (NCBI taxonomy): Eukaryota > Viridiplantae > Streptophyta > Magnoliopsida > Solanales > Solanaceae > Przewalskia > Przewalskia tangutica. The sequence continues at coordinate 109,330,198 of CM056721.1, forward strand.
TTCTTTTCCTAAGTTCCATTTTGACTAGTTTCAATTACTCAAGCTTCTCATTTTCAAATGCTCAAGTCACTTATTTTAGAAAGGTTTCTTAACTCATAGTCTTAATCTATTTTAAAACAATTGAGTAACATATGTAATATATGTTAGTAGTTTATTCTTGTTTATAAAGATCTTATTTCAGCAGCCATGATCTAGAAAATGTAATATCATTTTGTCTTATCTTAGCTTTATGCGGATGGAGGTTTCTCTTTGGTTTTAATACAACATCATTATTCAATACATTTTCCTTTATTAACGCCGCAGTGATGCATCGATACACATTCGATTTTCAAATCGGTAAAACATTATCCCTTTAAAACCAAGTACTCATTACTCACGAATGAGGTTTCACAAACATCCACATTAAAACAAATAAGTTAAGTCTCTTATCTTATAAGATCAAGTCTCTTAACTTCTAACATGATAAACCATTTTCTTACCTACATAAAGTATTATAACCAACTTCTCATAAAGCCGTTATAACACTTTATGTTTAAATAAACAAATACACTTAGCACAGTCGTCCACCGTCTTACATAGCTACACTGTACATATCATGCTAGACAGATAGGAAGAGGTTCACGTACCTCGCGAGTATCGACAATAAGCAAAATGCTCCAAGTACTACAACGCGCTAGCCCTTTCCACTCCTCAAGTAGAATCGCTACTCTTAGTACTTTCACTAGAAAGGTCACAAACGTCTATTAACTTCAAACACAAGGTTCCATTTCTCTGAAAATTAACGCCCGCATGCAGTGTAAATCTTCTCCTCTATCGAGGCGGGCCATCAAGCCAACCAGGGGGGGGGGGGGGGGTTTAAACGTCTAAACGGACGTGTACAATTCTACTCGATAATACTACACAAGTCTCTGCAATCTGATCTATGTAAATACGATGCGGTTCTTTTCTTTATTCTTGGGCTTAAGTCAAAAGACATTGCGCGATACTAAGCTTAGTTCTATATATAGTATACTTCAACTATATATTCTAATAACATGTAATTTCAATTACAAATAGAGAACAAGATAATTACCTCGATAAGCCCATAATTATCCAAGTTAAATGTCGATCCTTAGCAACGTTTAGCTCCAACTCCGTGCTCCATCCATTCCAAACAACCTTGAAGTTCTAACCAACTTCTACTTAAATACTTCAATCAATCAAACGAAGATTTTCTTGGGGTTTGGTTTGAGACTAAAGGGACAAAAGGGTAGTATTTTGGACTCTACGTATAGAGGTATCTTTGGAATACTACAAGGTACAAGGCTAAGGTATTTTGGGCATTATAACAATACTTGGAAGACAACTTTCTACCAAGGGGGTAGGCTCGGCTAGCACACTAGGCTGGGGAGGGTGTTCTCGGCCAAAGGCCACGAAAGGGGAGGAAGGCTCTCGGTTTAGAGCTCACAAAGGGGAGGAGAGGGTTTCAAGACTTGGAAGTTTTGGAATGGATGAAGTCTTCACATTTAGGGGTATTTATAGCAAAACCAAAGGCCAACCAAGGGCGAGATCCTTCAAGTGTATAGCAAGTGTAAGGACAAGATTAAGCCAAGTGCACCCTAAACCTACTCCACAAAACAAGGCACAAACATGGCACCAAACAAGCCTAAAACAAGGCCAAAACAAAGGAGCCAATAGGCCATAGAAACGTGACCCAATCGGCCAACCCAAGCGCCACTGAGGGTGACAAGTGTCACCCTCCGTTGATCCAAAACATTTAAATCTCTCGGAAAAATTCGCAAAAATACTAAATGACATAGCCGAATTTTCCCAGCGTAAGTAATGGAAGCGTTTAGTGGAAAACGACTCTATTCGGCACTTGTGCCCAAATTTCGAACCAAAGCCTAACTTAAGGCTCAAATTCTCCACGTACGTCCTTACGTACATACTCTGGAAATACGGGGTATAACATTTTTCTAAGTGTTAAGAGCCTTGTCTTGCTACTTGTACTCATATATAATACTATGGAGGGTCAAGATCTATACAATTGGTTGGCAAAGATGAGTTTCACATGGATCTAGCCAGTGGCCGCGGACTTTAGTCAACGATGTCAAGCTAAGTCATTGCAAGACTTAGTCATCAGACTTATGGTCAATGACCATTCTATCCATGTATTTCGTCCAAGACAACATAAGGGGGTGACACGTGTCGCCTCCCATTCATCGTAATGCTTTTCCGACAATTCCATAATTCGATAAATTTTTTTACTCGTCTCAAATCTTAACATTTTGAGTTCTTACGTGCGTTCTTATAAACATATCCGAAATTCCGGTGTAACAGTATGGGCCCAGGGCGGTTCCGAGCCATGCTTATACTGAGGTGAGATCTTAAGGCATGCGGCCCATTAATGCGGTTAAATTCGGGTTGTATTTGAGTGATGATTTCACGGGCATGAGTCACGACTTGACATGGCTTATATGTTGTGTGTCTTGTAGGTTGGTTATCATCATGTCTCCCGCTTTATATAGACTATTATGATTTCATTTCTGATATTTTCGATTTCACATACTTAGTACTGTTGTCGACCTCCTTCAGCCGCATTCATCTGCGAGTTGAGGTATATAACTGCGATCCGCACTCTTAGGATCGTTATTCGATTCTCGGAAAGCTCCATATCTCCTAAGCTTGTCTGTGATACAGTTCCACAAGTAGTAGACTTTTGTATATTCAGGGGCATGGCGGGGCCCTGTCCCATCATTATGGTTTCAAAATTCTTAGAGGTCTGTAGCACTGTTGTGGGAAGGTTTGTAAGGGATGTAACTGTCCAAGTTTTCATTTATGTACAAAAGGATAACCGTTTGGGTTAGCCTGTTTTCTTATTTCACTGTTTTCTTTCATGAGTTTTTATTTCATTGGTTTTCTCGATGTTGTATCACTAGGGTGCCGGTAAGGCACGATCCAGGATCGGGTCGTGACAAAAGTGGTATCGAGCGATTAATCCTCGGAAAGTGTCTGAACCATATCTAGTAGAGTCCTGATTATCGGTGTGTTGTGCACCACATCTATAATCAGGAGGCTATAGGATATTTTGGATTGGTTTCCATTCTTCTCACTCTGAGATCGTGCCTTAGAGTTGTGTTATAAGTTGGACTCCCTCTGACGTATTCTTTGTATACTAGTGATGCCTCCACGCAAGGCAACCAGAGCCCGAAGAGCGAGGCGTGAAGGCTGCGGTAGCAGCAATGGCGGTCTCACGAGACCACGACACACGAGCCTCGATCCGGCTGGAAGCAGGAGATGGGTTACAAGAGAGATGGCGATTATTGGCGAGATCGTGTCTAAACACGAGGATATCTTTGAATCTGCGATTCGATTCCGTAGCACCATAGTTCACCGAGTCGAGATAGTTTGAGACTACGGGATTTTGAGTTCTTGCCACGAGTTACTGGTCGAGGCACGAGGATGATCGCAGGAGTTCATCAAGCGATTCTGACGGATCGTAGAGTGATCAAGGCCGGAGACCAGTCAGTGGTCTTAGGTTCGCATCGGCCGCGTGATCTGCGATCGGTAGTTTGATTCGTGGGAGCTGTCGGGAGCATGCACCTCCGGCTGGTTGGGCGAGTTCTCGAGGCTTTCCGCCATTTCTTGCCTCCGCGGATGAGGAGGGCCGGCGCAGTTTTGATCTTTGAGACAAAGAGGCGCCGATTCGGGAGTACAATGTAGTGTTTGACTCATTGGCTCGGTATGTCCCGCTCAGTGGCGAACATGGAGGATAGAGTGCACCGTTATGTCACGAGACTCGATGACTACTTAGCGAGAGTTGCAGGAGTAGCTCTTGGGGCATGGATATTGCCGCACGCAGCTTATGCACTTGGGTGTGAGGAGCGTAAGTCGGCGGATTAACGAGATCAGCGAAGAGGGCCGGGACAGCGAGTCCTCTGGTGGCCTTCGAGGCAGCCTCGGCCAGCGAGACTAGTTATGCGCCTCGCCCGATGGAGTGCTCCGCCACGATCTTGGGGCGTTCGGGATTCCGGGCGGTCGAGCTCGAGTTTTAGGTTTTTGGGGAAGCGGGGCGTTAGTCGAGATGGGACCACCCTACCTCGTTGTGGCCATTGTGGTAGGCTCGTGATGGGAGTGTCGTCTTTGGAATGGGAGTTTGTTTTGCATCGGCGGCCATTTTGCGAAATTGTCGACGAGTGGCGCGGATGTAGAGACTCGACCTTGGGATCGATGGCTGATTCATCTCCTCCTTTTGTGCGCCGTGCGAGAATGAACATGAGTAGAACGACAAAAAGGAAGTGAAGTAATAGTTCTGGTATATTCTTAACCTCTAGAGACTAGTATGCATTGATGTTATGGTGATGTGTTAAATGTTATGTTCGGATAACTTTGTGTTAAAAATGTGATTTAGAAGCTGATTAGTGAAAAGGGTAAATCAGGATGAGAAAATTTTGAACCTTAGAATTTATAATAATCGAGACCTTAGAGGTCAGGCCGGCTAGAGTAAAAGATTGTACAGTGATCCTTGTCGGAGTACATAGTAGGCGGGGAGTATCTTCGGGTGATAAGTCCAGGAGTGGCATAAGCGATTCTTTTGTAAGTGCGATGGTGAAGACTATCTGCGTCTGCGTTTTGGAGACTTAGAAGGAACATTCGGGACGAATGTTTCTAAGAGGAAGAATGTTACACCCGTAAATTCGAAGATAAGATAAGAACATACCAAGGAATATAAGATTTGAAAGTGGAAAGATAAGTGGACAAACATGTGTTGGGCCAATTTTGAGTCTACCTTGGAGTGTTGTACCAGTTGTTAAGAATTTCGAGGTGTTTAAAAAAAGCCTAGTGTGTAGTCAGATTAAATCTAGTTCCCAGCGCAATAAACCGTTAAATCGATAGGACATCTGAGTCAAAGTTATGGAAGTTTCAAGTTTGGTGCTTGATCGAGCAGCGATGGTTTCGGTTCGAAGTGCAGTGCCGCGGCACGAATGCTGGTCGCGGCGCGGTTATGCTTGGGGTCCATGAGGTTGCAGCGGCGCAGAATGCTGCATGGCGCGCGGAATGCGTAATTATTCTCTGAAGAGGAAGCGCCCTTGTGGCGCCAGTGGCAGCGCGCCAGGCGAGATTTTTCGGTGAAGCGAAAATCGGGGATATTTTGTTAAAAGCCTATGGGAGGTGACAAGTGTCCCTCCCATCCTTTTGACCAGAAAGGGCTTATTTTAGGGCCAAGTCTTGGAAGACTTGGCCATTTCATCTCAAAACCCTCCCAAGGAAATCCTCTCCCTTTCTCTCTAGTTTTTCTTGAAGAAAACCTAGCTTTAGGAAATTGTTGGAGCGGCGGCAAGAAGGCAAAGTGTGGGTGAACTTGTGGAAGCGCGGGGGGGATGAATTTAACGGTAAAGAAGTGGAAGTAAAGGGCTTTTGTGGGCAATTCCAAAAGGTAAAAGTTTCCCCTTCTCTTGGATATGGGTTAATACTGGTTATAGTAGTTTAGAAATGAGCCTGAGGCTGTTATATTTAAGTTGTATAGATTTGGATCTTGTTGTCTTGTTGAAAACTGAAATGGGCATGTTAACCTTAAGATGATAACTTCAATTTGGTTACTAATTTGGTCGTCACATGTTGTAAAGGGGGATTGTAGTTGTTGAAGATGTCTAGGGCTAGATATCATGTTAGACCTAAGAACTTGGACTGGAAAAGAGTTGAAAGGGGTTAGGATTGGTTATATTGTTGGCCAAGAATGGTATGGAAAATTATTGGGTTATTTTGTGTTATTGTGGGGCAGAAATTTTACACGTATTGTTAGGCGTGTAATCCCCTTGTATTTGCTGAACTAATTGAGCCTTAAATGTGGCGTTTGGATTATTGAATTCGGCCTTGAAAAAGGTGGCATAGTAAGTAGAAACAAAGGAAGTGCTGTCCAAATTTCCGTAGAATGTAGGGACCTTGCACTTAGTTATTCTACGTTCGAAGCTAGAGAGTTTGATAGGCGTTTTATGACCATATATGATTGAAGTACTATGAGTAGCATATTCTACTTAAGGAGATAGTCTTGTGGAGCATTTTGCTAGCAAGTCGATAATCGTCGCGAGGTATGTGATTCTTCCTATCCTCTTGACATGATTATTTGTGAAATATATAGTCACGATAGATGCACGTGTGTTAAAGGAATTTGATTTCCCTTGTTGTGCCTTGACTTGATATGAAGTGTAAAGGTCTTGATTGTTTGAAAAAGTAGGAAAATCTTATTCGTTAGTAATGGATACTTGGTGGTTAAAGAATAAGCCCTCTTGGTCTCATAAGGGCTTATAGTTGTAATTGGTTGGTTTAAAACATAAAGTGTTATAACGGCTTTATGGGAAGTTTGTTATAACCACTTTATGTAGGTAAAAGAATGGTTTGTTGATTTCAAAAGATAAGAGACTTGACTTATAATTTACCTAAATGGTGTTGAAAAGTGTGAAACCTCATTCGTGAGAAATGAGTACTTGGTTTTTAAAAGAATAATGTTACATAAATTTCGGAAATGGGAATAAGAATCGAACAAGCCAATGCAGCGTTAATAAAGGAAAAAGTAATGACAATTAATCATATTAAAACCAGTAGAAACCTCCATCTGCATAGAAGCTAAGATAAGACAAAATTGTATTACATTTCCTAGATCATGACTGCTCTAATAAGAATTATTGTAATCAAGTTTTGATCTTCTTAAAAATTCCAAAGTAAGGAACTCGATTTCTAAAAGAAAAGAGACTTAAGAATTTGAAGTGTTTTGTTTTAAAAGAAAGGCATGGTTTTGTCTTGTATTGTTTTAAAACATAAAGTGTTATAATAGCTTTATGGGAAGTTAGTTATAACGACTTTATGGAAAATAAAGAAATGGATTCATTATTGGATTTAGAATGGTAACTTGATTTTTGGAAAAAGAGAAGTAACTTGTTTTCAAATATTGAACTATTTGTGATGGAAAAACATAAGTGGCTTGGTTATAAAAGGTAGGAGTACCTTGATCCTAAAGGGGTTAGATACTTGGGTTTTAAAAAGTACCTTGAGTTGTGTGTAACTTGCCTATGCTTGGTTGAGATAGCCTTGTTGTGCAAGGGTTTGATTTGTGCTATCGAGTCTCTCGATGGAGGGTCGGCTATTGGTTATTTGTTTGGACATACTGACACGTTGGGTAGCCAGCGGGTATGCTTCACGATGAGTATTCTCTTGTTATTTATTTGGACATCTTGACACGTTGGGTAGCCGGGTATGCTTCCACATTGAGTATTCTCTTGTTATTTGTTGGACATCTTGTGCGTTGGGTAGCCGGGTATGCTTCCTGATGAGTATTATCTTGTTAGTTGTTTGGACATACCGACCGCGTTGGGTGGCCCGGGTATCTTCCACGAGATTGTTATCTTGTTATCTCCTTTGGGCATACCGACACGTTGGATGGTCCACGGGTATGGGCCCAGCTGGGACGGTTCGGGGCGTGCTTATCTGAGGTGAGATCTTGGGGCATGCGGCCATTGTGCGGGTTAAATTCCCGGGTTGTATTTGAGTGATGATTTCACGGGCATGAGTCCCTGACTTGACATGACTGCTTATATGTTATGTACTGTAGGTTGGTTATCATACATGTCTCCTGCTTTATATAGACTATTATGATTTCATTTACAGTATTTTTCAGTTTCACATACTTGGTACTTGTTGTACTGACCTCCTTCGGGGGGCTGCGTTCATGCCGCAGGTTGAGGTATATAACTTGTTGATCCGCACTCTTAGGATCGCTGTTCAGTTCTCGGAAAGCTCCATATCTCCGAAAGCTTGTCCTGTGGTACGGTTCCCTGAAGTAGTAGACTTTTGTATATTCAGGGGCATGGCGGGACCCTGTCCCGTCATTATGGTTTCAAAATTCTTAGAGTGCATGCCTTTGTTGTGGCGAGGTTTGTAAGTGTCACGACCCGACCGGGCGCGGTGCCCTACACAGGCACCCGTTCGGTATACATCGAGAGAATAGCGGCGGAACATACACAACATAAACACGTGTGTAAATAATATAACAACACGGGCTGGCCGATAAGGCCGCTTCCATAATATAAACAAAGTCAAAGTACAACTTTACAACTCGGTTCTTGCAACCACAAAGGTGAATACGGACCTCTGGGAATAACAAGCGTGGCGGGACGGGGCCCCGCCATACCACGAATGTACAAAATCTACAACATCGAGGACAAGATCGTACCAAAAGAAAGACAAGCCTCAGGAGAATGGAGCTTAGGCGTCGATGGCGATCCTAAGAATGTGGATCGCCGCGCTTACCACTTTCTGCGGCATGAGCGGCCCCAGAAGAAGTGGGTACACAATATGTACTAAGTATGTAAAGCGGAAAATCGTAATTACAACATAAGTTTATAAGAAAGCGGGAGACGTGTATGATAACAAAATTACGATTACCAGTGCCTTGCTAACAATGGGAGTACATCGAGAATACGTATAACATCACGATAGCGGTCTCCGATCATACCATGGGTGGCGAACCCGTAAAAACAGGTGGTATAACGTCTTGGGGTGTCTACCCTCATTTATACTCTTACCTGGCGGGTGGTATAACGTCTTGGGGTTTGCCCTCATTTATACTCTTATCCTGTGAAGATAAGTAACGCAGGTGGTATAACGTCTTGGGGGCTTCCCACTCATTTATACTCTTATCCTGGAGAAGGTGGTATAGCGTCTTGGGGGTTTGCCCCTCACTGATACTCTTACCCTACCTCAAAACCGGCCGTCATACAATAATTAAGCAAGTTAGCAATCCTAACTTAATTAGTCTTATTCATCTACATTCTCATTTTAGTTTACTTAAGGCACTTTCATGTCTTTTATAAGAATCAGAATTTAACCCAAAGTACTACATACTTCTATTCTTTTAAAACAAATGACTCTTTTAGTAGAAAGCTTCAGACACTATTAACCATAGTATCAAGTCCAAAGTACATTTCAAGGCAAGTCACAATACCTTTAGAATTAAAGTAGGTTTCTAAATCAAATGACTCCTTTCTTATTAAACCTTGGGCAATTGATACCTTAAAATCAATTTGCCTTTTGTTAACACAAGCCATTTACCTTTGCATAAAGTCAATATAACCAACTCCCAATAAAGTCGTTATATTCACTTTATACCTTAGTCAAGTACATTTTTTCCTATCGAGGACTTATACGATTAAAGCGACACAAGTATCACATACTTTAAATCTCTTCAAGTCCCTTAACTTTACTAAGACTTAAGACATCCTTAATATTTCAAAGAAGTGAGTTAACTTCCTAACTCACCGACTTGGCATTTTATAAGGCTAGTAAAGAATGTCAAAGGCTTGTCGTCCAGTACTACATACGCTAACTAGTCATGCTCAAAGATAGGAAAAAGTTCTACATACCTTGTGGGTCAAACCACCTTGCCAAGTCTGAAGTCCCGCCCGTACTATGTCAACCTATAATATTCACAATCGTCTATTAAAGCCTTACTTCAAGCGTAGAATATTATAAGTGTTAAGTCTCTAAATTCTACGGAAAATCGGGCGCACCTCCTTTGTTTTTACTTACTTTGCCACCTTTTCCAAGGTGAAATACAATAACCAAACAGCCCGATTGGCTCACAATTTATATAGCGGGTAGTCGATACAAATGACTAACTAAACAGCCCCAATTGGCTCACAATCAATATAGCGGGTAGTCGATACAAATGACTAACTAAACAGCCCCAATTGGCTCACAATTTATATTTCAACCCAAATTTGTAGCATAACATGATATCAAGTCGCATTTGATTATAATAACCATAATCCTTAAGTCGATGACATGCGACGGTTCTAACAATGATTAAATTGTAATTCAACTTAGTAATGGATTACCTTACATTTGATTTCCAAGGCTATAATCAATCCATAATCTTTATAACTTCAATATAACAATTTCATGCTTGCAACATACAAAGCTAACAACAACAAATGAATAATCTTGTAATACTTTCAAAGAACAAGATTATACCTCAATGATTCTTAAACCAACTCCAATCCAAGTCGCTCCTTAGTAGTTTATAGCCTCTCCAAACACCTCAATCCGCTTGTTGAGACCCTTAGAACAATACCAACAAATATCCTTCAAAACTCCAAGCAAAACCTAGAAAGACCCTTAGGTTTTTCGTTTGCACTAACAGAAAACAATCTTTTTCCAAGATTTTTCTATAGAGATGTGTTTACAATACACCTAGGAACCTTGGTTTAAAGTGGGAACTAAAGAACAAGGAACAAATTTTTCTTCTTTTTGCAAGGTGAACCCGAGAGCTTTGCCTATGTTCTTCCAATTTTTGTGTAAAATTTCTAAGTGTTGAGCTCCTCTCTACTAGTAGTAATATAAGTAGCACCTTGGAGGTTAGGATACAAACAAATGGTTGGTTGGGATCTAGTCTTGCTAAATATCAAGACTTATTGACCAAGACTTAGTCAACCTTCTCAAGCTACACAAGTTGCAAGACTAGTCTTGCAACAAAGGTCGATGACCTTCATTGCCGCACAATTTCGACCAAGGCATCATAAAAGGGGGTGACATGTGTCGCCTCTCATTCGTTACAATAATACATTATCAGACAATTCCATAATTTCAGATAAGTTTTTACAAGTCTCGATCCTTAACATTTGTGAGTTCTTACTTACTTTCTTAAGGCGTATCCTGTGATTACGGGTGTAACGATGAGGATGTAATGGCTCAAGTTTTCATTTATGTACAAAAGGGTAACCGTTTGGGTTGCTTTGTTTCTTATTTCACCGTTTTCTTTCATGAGTTTTTTTATTTTGGTTTTCTCTCGATGTTGTATCACTAGGGTGCGGGTAAGGCACGATCCGGGCGGGATCGGTCGTGACAATCGCGTCTGCTGTGGCGACGCCTTTTATTTATGCCTATCTGATGGCTTTGTAACGACGTTAGGGCCAGATTCGGTGCCTTATCCGGCACCCTGGTGATACAATCATCGAGAAAACCAGCGGAAAATAAAACTTTAAACAAGAAACAAGATATATGAACATAAAGCAGGCCAACCCAAGTTACCTTCCAATAACATAAATAAATACAACTCTTTCAAAGCGAGCAGTTTAATCCTTTTACAAACCACCGCCACAACAATACTACTGGACCTCTAAGATTTACAACAACTATGGCGGACGGGCCCTCGCCATACCCACGAATGTACAAGAACCTACAACTCGAGAACACATGCAAAAGATAAGCCTCGAGAAAGCGGAGCTTCCCAACAATGGCGAGATCCTAAGGCGATGATCCACGGCCGATGTACCTCTACTGCGGCATGAGCGCCCGAAGAGGTCGATCTGGCAATTACCAGTATGTGAAGCGTAAAATCAGTAAATGAAATCATAGCGATCTATATAAAGCGGGAGACATGAATGATAACCAAACTACGATGCACATATATCGATTATATCGTCGGTCTCACGCCTCGCATCAATCATGCGTGGAATGCCTTCCTGCCGCGATCTATGATATGATAACACCGAAGTACACCAGCACACCAAGTCCACGATGCCAAAGGCGTATTAACAATTCAAATGGAAGCATGCGTGCGCTACACGTCGTGTCGGTATGTCGAAGGGAACCACGAGACAACAATCAAAATGGAAGCGTACGTGCGCTACGCGTCGTGTCGGTATGTCGAAGAAACAATAAGACAACATTCCAAATGGAAACATACGTGCGCTACGTCGTGTCCGTATGCCCAAAGGGAAACAATAAGCGATATCAACATGGAAGCATACCCGTGCGCTGCGTCGTGTCGGTATGTCCAAAGCGATGAGCAAAAGTAACACAATCAGCGAGAGCGTGCGTGGAATTTCTCCATCATGCCGGCATGTCCAAGTAAGTTCTCGACAAGTCAACCGACCCTCTGTCGAGAGACGGTAACGTAAATACAACACTTGTACAACAAAGGCTATCATCACAAGCATAGGCAAGTTTCACACAACTCAAAGTACTTTCACATAAGCCACATGATACGTAGTATAAAAATCGTGACTATCTTTTTAAGTAAACAAGACACTTCCCTTTTGTAAAATCAAGTGACAACGATATTTTCCAAGCGTTCAAATTTGCCTAATTTCAAATGCTCAAGTCACTTATTTTAGAAAGGTTTCATAACTCATAGTCTTAATCTCTTTTAAAACAATTGAGTAACATATGTCATATATGTGAGTAGTTTATTCTTGTTTATAACGATCTTATTATGACCGTGATCTAGAAAATGTAATATCATTTTGTCTCATCTTAGCTTCATGCGGATGGAGGTTTCTACGGTTTTAATACAACATCATTATTCAATACATTTTCCTTTATTAACGCTGCAATGATGCTGTCGATACGTTCACGATTCCGAAATCGGTGAAACATTATCCCTTTAAAACCAAGTACTCATTACTCACGAATGAGGTTTCACACAAACATCCACATTAAAACAAATAAGTTAAGTCTCTTATCTATAAGATCAAGTCTCTTAACTTCTAACATCAGTAAACCATTTTCACCTACATAAGGTCGTTATAACTAACTTCCCGTAAAGCTATTATAACACCCTATGTTTTAAACCAACCAAATCACTTGCACGTATGCGTCTGCATTACATAGTTCCACAACAATCATGCTAGAAAAGATAGGAAGAGGTTCACATACCTCGCGGCGAGTATCGACAATAAGCAAAATGCTCCAAGTACTACGCACTAGCCCTTTCCACTCCTCAAGTAGAATCGCTACTCTTAGTACTTTCACCTAAAAAGGTCACAAGCGTCTATTAACTTTAAAACACAAGGTTCCATGTTCTCTGCAGAAAATTGGCGCACCTCCCCCAGGCAGCGTAAATCTCTCCTCTATCGAGTGGCTACCAAGCCAACCGAGGGTTTCTGTCTAACGGGCGTGTACAATTCTCAATAATAATACACAAGTCTCTTGCAATACGCTCCTATGTAAATGCCATCTGATTCGATTCTTTCTTTACTCTTGAGCTTAAGTCAAAAGACATTGCCAAATACAAAGTTCGATTCTACATATAGTATACTTCAACTATATATTCCTACAACATGTAATCTCCAATTACAATAAGGGGACAAGAATATTTACCTCGATAAGCCCAAAATTATCCAAGTTATAACGTCGATCCTGAGCAAGGTTTAGCTCCTACTCCGTGCGCTCCGATCCGCTCCAAACAACCCTTAGAAGTTCTTAACCAACTTCTACACAAATACTTCAACCAACTATGAAGATTTCCTTGGGGTTTCGGTTTGAGACTAAAAAGGACAAAAGGTAGTATTTCCTGCTCTACGTATAGAGGTAACTTTTGGAATACAACAAGGTAAAGGCTAAGGTATTTTGGGCATTATAACAATACTAGGAGAAGTATTTCAATACCACAAGGAGGGTATTATCACGAAACAACTAGGCTAGGGGTACCCATGCTAGCACCACATGAGGAAGGGAACCCCGGCCAAAGGCCACACGAAAAGGGGAGGGAAGGCTCTCGGCTAAGAGCTCACAAAGGGGAGGAGAGGGTTTCAAGACTTGGAAGTTTTGGATGAATGAAGTCTTGAGCTTAGGGGTATTTATAGCAAAACCAAAGCCAACCAATGACCCAGATCGAGCCATGTGCAAGGCAAGTGTAAGGCCTTGATCAAGCCAAGTGCACCCTAGCCCCTACTCCACAAAACAATGCACAAAACATTGCACCAAACAAGCCCAAAACAAGGCCAAAACAAGGAGCCGATTGGCGAAAGCGTGAACGATTCGTCGAGGTTGCGCGCGCTTCCGATGTGAGGGTGACACATGTCACCCTCCCGTTGATCAAAATGTTTCGTCTCTCGGAAAAATCCGCAAAAACAAAGCGACATAGCCGGAATTTTCCTTCGCAGTTACGCAAGCGTTTAGTCGAAAAGCGACTCTAACAGGTTGTGCACAAAGGTAACCGGCCAAGCCACCTGGCGGGGTGACACGTGTCACCCTCATATTGGCCCTCATAAAAGCGTCTTTCGAAAAAATATCCACAATCACAAATCTCAAAAACAAAGCGGGCCCAATAGTAAATTTCTCCGTGGGCCCCAGTGACCATTCAGAAAATAAAATCTCAAAATTCTAATATAATTTAAGAAGCCCATATACCAAAAGCGGAAACCAATTCTCATTAACGAACCTTTTCTTCACAAATTCTGGAAACTTTTAAAGTGAAAACTCAGCGTCTTTCTTTCTTTTCAAAATTTACGCCATACTCACGCACGTCCTCACATACATACCACCAACTACGGGTATAACATTCTCCCCTCTTAGAAACATTCGTCGAATGTTCCTTCTCAAGTCGGATAACGATAAAGTTCTCTAACAAGTTGCCGACGCCAACCACGAACTAACACGCGTTCTCTTCTCCCCTAACTTCGTTGTACCGCTTCTCGAACACTCGAACTCTTTCTAGTATCCGTATCACACCTCCGTCAATGCTTACGTTTCCAACCTTTGGAGTTACCGCCTCGAACTTGGTCATCTTACTAACCGATCTCCTTAAGGCCATTCCGGCCTTCAGAACCGATTCGGTAGAGCGTATCCACGAACTCATCGATGGTCACCTAAAGCGGGGCCTAGCATCCTCGTGACCCTACCACTGGCGGAACCACCTCGGCCGGACCCCACAAACCGGGCGCGGTTTGACCTCAAATGGTCCTCGACCCGACCAACCGCCGCGCACTTCTTGTTCCCGATGCGAACAATCCCAACCAACCAACACACGCCATGAAAGCTAACACTTCCATCTCGCACTACCCGTGGACTTATCACACAAATAAATCCCGCGTATACTACGCACTCGATAAAGGTCAAACATAAAATAAATCTTTTACTCATGGCGACCCTACCTCTAAGGTCTCGATCGTGAAATAGTCTAAGGTTCACACTTCCATGCCCCCGGGCTTACCCTTCTACACTCACCGGGTTTCTCGATCACATATTAGCCAAAGCTATCCGAACATAACACTTAACACGTTATCTTAACATCAATACATACAAGTCTCTAGAGGTTAAAGATATACGAAAATAAGCGGATCAAAGGACCGCTGGGCCCGAACTTCCACGCGACCTCTGCAGTGGCCGCCGTGTATGAACATCTGCCTAGCGTGGATGGTGAAGAACCCATAGCCCGATCTCGTAACTGTGCTATCCTACGAGTGCTACCCACACGTGACAGTTTCTCCCAAAATGGCCTGGCGTCGCATGTAAAACAAACTCGGACTAGCGACACTCCCACCGGAGTCTACCCACGGCCAGTCCTGAGGTAGGGGTGGCTTGGTTAGCTAACATGCTCTCCGAAAATCTGAACCCTTGGAGCCACGACTGCTCAGATACTCTGGATGCCTTGAAGATTGTGGAGGACCACTATGCAGCGGAGCGCATAACTGGTCTGCTTTTGAGGCGGTCAGCATCGAAAGTCACCAAAGGAGCCTGCTGTTACGGCCCTCGCGCGACCACAGTCATTCCGTCGATCTCTCGGTGCCTCGCGTCGGTGCATGAGCTGCGTGCGGGCAATGTCCATGCCCGGAAGAGCTACACCGAACAAGCCTCATCAAGTAATCATCTAGCCCGGTGGCGTGGCGGTGCACTCTATCCTCCATGGTTGTCACTAAAGCGGGGACATCTGAGCCAACGAGTCAAACTCCACGTTGTACTCCCAGTCGCGCGTTCTGCCTCGGCGTCATAAATTTGTCGGCCGTGCCCTCGCCATCTGCGGAGGCAAGAAGTGAGTGAGGAATGCCTCGAGAACTCGTCATCTGCTGAGCGCGTGCTCTCCCGGAATGACTCCGCGAATCAAACCCGATCATTGCGGTATCACGCGGCCGATGCGAACCTAAGACCACCGACTCGGTCTCGAAGCCTTGATCACTCTCGACCAGCTGTATGCCGGATGAACTCCTTCGGAACATCCTCAGGCCTCGACCCAGAATACTCAGGCGGGCTCCAAATCAGAAAGTCCCGTAGCATCAAACTATACGCTCGGGGTGAACCGCGGTGCTCTGGGCCCAGGCTAACTGCGTCCATCCATCCTATCCTGCGTACAGTACGACCACGGCCAGCAATTGGGCCATCTCTTTGTACCCATCTCATCTGCTCCAGTGTGAGGCGGAGGCTCAGTGCGTGGTCTCGGCAGCCTTTGCTGCGACTCTAAACTTCTTTGAAAGTGGCGGCGTCGCAAAACTCGCCGTCTGAAGCACAATCTCAGGTACTGACCGGGCCTGCGCCCTCGTACTCGTCTGTATCTCACTAGCGACTCCTGTTGCCTTGCCGCTGGGCTCTGGTTGCACTGCGTGGAGCATAGCGGTAAAAGCGAGATCGTCGGAGGGCTGACTTCAACGACACTCTAAGGCGATCTCGAGAATGAGAAGAATGGAAACCAATCCTAAATGTCCTATAGCCTCCGATTATAGATGTGGTGCGCAACACACCGATAATCAAGACTCTACTAGACGATGCGTGAGCACTTTCAGAGGATTAAGCGCTCGATACCGCTTGTAACGACCGTTCGGGCCCCGTTCTTGGTGCCTTATCGGGCACCTAGTGATAATAAATCATCGAGAAAACCAGCGGAAAATAAAACTTTAAACAAGAAACAAGATATATGAACATAAAGCAGGCCAACCCAATGGTTACCTTCAATAACATAAATAAATACAACTCTTTCCAAAGCGAGCAGTTTAATCCTTTTACAAACCACACTTGCAGCGATTACATACCTGCAAGATTTACAACAACTATGGCGGGGCAGGCGCCATACCACGAATGTACAAGAACCTACAACTCGAGAACACATGCAAAGATAAGCCTCGGAGAAGCGGAGCTTCCCAATGGCGAGATCCTAGGCGAGGATCCACGGCCGATGTACCTACTGCGGCGTGAGCGCGGCCACGAAGGAGGTCGATCTGGCAGTACCAGTATGTGAAAGCGTAAAATCACGTAAATGAAATCATAGCGATCTATATAAAGCGGGAGACATGAATGATAACCAAACTACGATGCACACGTATATCGATTATATCAAGTCGGTCTCGCGCCTCACATCAATCATGCGTGGAATGCCTTCCAGCTGGCGATCTATGATATGATAACACGAGAAGTACACCGCACCAAGTCTGCACGATGCAAAGGCGTATTAACAATTCAAATGGAAGCATACCGTGCGCTTCGCGTCGTGTCGGTATGTCGAAGGGAACCCTGACGGCAATCAAAATGAAGCATGCGTGCGCTACGCGTCGTGTCGGTATGTCGAAAGGAAACAATAAGACTGACATTCCAAATGGAAACATGCGTGCGCTCGCATCGTGTCGATATGCCCGAAGGAAACAATAAGCGATATCAACATGGAAGCATGCGTGCGCTACGCGTCGTGTCGGTATGTCGGCGATGAGCAAAAGTAACACAATCAACGAGGAGCGTGCGGTGGAATTTCTCCGTCAACTGTGGCGTGTCGAGTAAGTTCTCGACAAGTCGGCGACCCTCTGTCGAGAGCGCGGTAACACGGAAATACAACACTTGTACAACAAAGGCTATAAATCACGCATAGGCAAGTTTCACACAACTCAAAGTACTTTCACATAAGCCACAATACGTAGTATAAAAATCGTGACTATCTTTTTAAGTAAACAAGACACTTCCCTTTTGTAAAATCAAGTGACAACGATATTTTCCAAGCGTTCAAATTTGCCTAATTTCAAATGCTCGAGTCAACATTTTAGAAAGGTTTCATAACTCATAGTCTTAATCTCTTTTAAAACAATTGAGTAACATATGTCATATATGTGAGTAGTTTATTCTTGTTTATAACGATCTTATTACAGCAGCCATGATCTAGAAAATGTAATATCATTTTGTCTCATCTTAGCTTCTATGCAGATGGAGGTTTCTCTTGGTTTTAATACAACGTCATTATTCAATACATTTTCCTTTATTAACTGCGATGGTGCAATGGATACACGTTACGATTCCGAAATCAGTGAAACATTATCACTTTAAAAACCAAGTACTCATTACTCACGAATGAGGTTTCACACAAACATCCACATTAAAACAAATAAGTTAACTCTCTTATCTATAAGATCAAGTCTCTTAACTTCTAACATCAGTAAACCATTTTCACCTACATAAGGTCGTTATAACTAACTTCCCATAAAGCTATTATAACACCCTATGTTTTAAACCAACCAAATCACTTAGCACGTATGCGTCTACCGTACTACATAGTTCTGACAATCATGCTAGAAAAGATAGGAAGAGGTTCACATACCTCGCGACAGTATCGACGATAAGCAAAATGCTCAAGTACTCTGACACTAGCCTTTCTTTCCACTCCAGTAGAATACTACTCTTAGTCTTTCACTAAAGGTCACAAGCGTCTATTAACTTCAAAACACAAGGTTCTATGTTCTCTGAAAATTCGACACCTCCCACATAGCAGCGTAAATCTCTCCTCTATCGGTAGGCTACCCAGCCAACCGAGGGGGTTTCGTCTAAGGGCGTGTACAATTCTACTCGACAATACTACACAAGTCTCTGCAATGTCTGATCCTATGTAAATCTGATTCGATTCTTTTCTTTACTCTTGAGCTTAAGTCAAAAGACATTGCCAAATACAAAGTTCAGTTCTACATATAGTATACTTCAACTATATATTCCTACAACATGTAATCTCCAATTACAATAAGGGGACAAGAATATTTACCTCGATAAGCCCAAAATTGTTATACCCCGTAGTTCTAGGGTATGTATGCGAGGACGTACGTACGAGAATACGACAGAAAGATTGGAAGGAAGAAAGAGGCGATTTTTCCACGGAAAAGTTTCCGGTTTTTGTGAAGGAAAAAGGTTCGTTAATGGGAATTGGATTCCCAGATTTGGTATTCGGACTTCCTGGAATATTAGAGAATTATGGAATTTTATTTTGAAAATGGTCACGTGGGGCCCAGGAGAAATTCTGGTTTTGTAGGGCCACTTTGTTTTGAGATTTTGGCCATTATGGATATTTTGGAAGATGTTTTATTTTGGGCCAATAGGAGGGTGACACGTGTCACCCCGCCTAGGTAACTTGGCCGAATGGCATTTGTGCCCAACACCTTTGGTTAAGTCGTTTTTAAATGACGTTTTACATAACTAGAGGAAAATTCGGCTATGTCTTTTCTTATTTTTGCGGATTTTTAGAGAGGCGGAACATTTTGGACCAGCGGAGGGTGGCGTATGTCACCTCGCATTGGAAGCAAGTGGGGCGACAGGGCCGATTGGTGGGCAAGTTGTGGGTAGATATTTGTGAGGTTTTTGGGAGTAGGGACTAGGGGCATGGGCATATCTTGGCCTACACTTGCCTAGCACTTGGCTAGATCTTGGCCGTTGGTTGGCCTTGGCTTGTCTTATAAATACCCTCTGGGTTGAAGACTTAACTTGTCAAAATGCCTAAGTCTTGAGCCTTCCCATCCACCATTGAGGCCCGCCAGGCGAGAGTTCCCACAGTGGGGTAGGCGAGGGTAGCCACCCCCTCCTTTGTGGTGTGGCGTGGGGTACCCACTGCTAGTTTGTTTTCATATAATACCCACTCTTGGTAGAAATACTCTCAAAGTATTGTTATAATGCCCAATTACCTTAGCAGTATACCTTGTTGTATTCTAAGGTTATACTATCTGAAAAGCCAGAATTACTATTATACTTCCGTCGATCCACAAAACCAGAAACCTAGGAAAATCTCCATAGTCCGTTGGAGTATTGTGTAGAAGTTAGTTAGAACTTCTAAGGGTGGTTTAGAGCGGGTTGGGCGCTCGGAGTTGGGCTAAGCGTTGCTTGGGATCGGCATTTATACTTGGATAATTATGGGCTTATCAGGTAATTATCTTGTCCCTATTGTAATTGGATATTACATGTTGTAGGAATATATAGTTGAAGTATACTATATATATAGTCTTTTGAACTTAATGTTGTGGCAATGTCCTTGGACTTAAGCACGAATAATAAGAAACCTTTTCGAAGAAAAGTCGGCTGTAATTACATGGGGCGTATTCTGATGAGCTTGTGTAGCTTTCTGTGGTAGAATTGTACGTCGGGTTAGGCAGTATAACCACGCAGTTGGCTTGATGGCGGCCCCAGATAGAGAGGAGATTTCTGTTTGTTGCGGGGAGAGTCTTTGTCGAATTTTCGTAGAATGTTCTACGATAAGATCTAGATGTTAATAAAGCGCGCGTGGCCTTATAGGTTGAAGTACTACGTGTGGCGCGTTCTTGCAGCTTAGGAGTAGCGGCGGCTTGAGGTACCGGGCGATTTGCTATTAGTCGATGTCGTCGCGAGGTATGTGAACCTCTTCCTATCTCTTCTAGCGTGATATGTGTGAACTATGTAGTACGGTAGGCGTGCGTGTGCTAAATGTATTCGATGGGTTTAAAACATAAAGTGTTATAACGGCTTTATGGGAAGTTGGTTATATGACTTTATGTAGATAAGAAAACACTTTGTGGTTTTAAAGGTAAATGATTTGTTTATAAGCGGCTTGATGTGTGATTATAAAGAACTTGAAGTATTTCAAAAGATTTAAATCGTTTTGAAAGAAGTAATACTTGGTTTTGAGAACTTAAGAGTTATACTAGCTTTATGGGAAGTTAGGTATAGCGGCTTAAGAAACGTTTCTTGATTTTGGAAATCGGGATGTGTATCGACAAACCAACTGCGGCGTTAATAAAAATGTTTTTAATAATTAAGTATTATTAAAACGTTAGAAACTTCCATCTGCGTAGAAGCTAAGATGAGACAAAATGATATTTCCTAGATCATATTTCGTAATAAGATTGTTATAAACAAGAATATCCTACTCACATATAAGGCTTATGTTTCTCAGTTGTTTAAAGGAATTATATTCTTAAATGAATAAGACTATGAACTCTGAAACCTTTCTAAAATAAGAAGCGTGAGCATTTGAAATTAGGCAAACTTGGGCGTTTGGAAAATAATGTTGTTACTTGATTTTACAAAGGTAAGAGTTTTAGTTTTCTTAAAAGGGCAGATCACTCTATTTTATACTACGGGTATTGTGTGACTTATGTGAAAAAGCAGTCTTTTTTAAGATTTTAATGTGTGAAGTACTTTGGGGATAGATGCGAACTTGTTAGTAGAAAGTACCTTGTGTGAATAACTTGATTGTATTGGTTTGTGATAGCCTTGTAATACTTTCTTGTTGCTTTGATAAGTAAGCGTGTTAGGATGCTACGTGTGTTAGTATCTTGTGATGTTGTGTAAGGGGTTTCCATGATTATCTTATTAACTATCGATCGTTATGATAGTATTGTGGCATTAAATCTCTTGAGATGATTAGGGTTAAGCGCCCTCCGTGCGGGGTAGACTCGGCGATGCAGGACCGTGATTGAGAATACCTCATGCGGGTCTGAGGGCCTATCGCGGAACTCGAGAGTTCGAGTTAGTGTCGTCCTTTATGGGCGTCACGGTCGCGTGGCCGTGCGGACTCGAAAGTCGGGGCGATGCGGGGAGTAGCTACCCTCGATGCGGGGAATACCTCGTGCGGGCGATGAGATTGGCCTATGCGGAGGCGGGAAGTTCGGGACTGAAGCGCGCGTTAGATCTGCGGGCAAGTGGCGGCTTTGATCATGTGGCCAGTGCAGGAATCTTATAATCTGATTTATGACCTTGTTGATGCGTGGGTGTTAGTAGTCGGCTATGCCTTCGTGCCTACCTGCAGTTTTATTAGGACAGTGGGACACGGTGTTCATATGTATTCCTTAGTGCTTGTATATCATAAAGCTGGCGGTGAGGAAGGTATTCCACGGGCACGATTGATGTTGTGGGCGTGAGACCCGTTGTTAAATTGGTGATGACTTGAGGTGTGAGTCCACGACTTGACATATTTGCTTATTTATGGTGAGCGTAGTTTGGTTATCATCATGTCTCACTGCTTTGTATAGACTACTATGATTTCATTCTGATGTTATTTTTAGTTTCACATACTCGGTACATGTTATGCGACCTCGCCCGGCTGCGTTCATGCTGCGAGTTGAAGTACATCGATCGTTGATCCTAGCTCTCGGTCCTGATTGAGCGTTTAGGAAGCTCGTTTCTCGGAGGCCTATCGGTGGTATAGTCCACTGCGTAGTAAGTGTTTACATTCGGGGTTTGGCGGGGCCTGTCCGCCATTGTGTCGTATCATTCTTAAGTCTGTAATCTTTGTTGTGGTGGAGTTGGTAAAAAGGATTAAAACATTGTTCATTTGTAAAAGAGTTGATGGTTATATATATCTTGAAATGACCAGTTTTCCATGATTATTGTTTTATATTTACATTTGTCTCTTGTTGTTGTTTATGTTCGTGATTACTCGATGTTGTGTCACTAGGGTGCGGGGTAAGGCACGATCAGGCCTGATTTGGTCGTGACAAAAGTGATATCGAGCGATTAATCCTCGGAAAGTGTCTCTGAGCCGTATCGATGAGTCTTGATTATCGGTGTGTTGTGCACCACGCCAATGTCGAGGAGGCTATAGGATATTTAGGATTGGTTTCTATTCTTCTCACTCGAGTCGTGCCTTAGAGGTGTGTTTTAAGTTGGACCCTCTAGCGTATTTCTTTCCACTGCAGATTATGCCTCGCGTGAGGCAACGGGCCGGGAGGGCAAGGCGGCCAGGAGGCTGCGAGTAGAATCTGAGAGGGTTGCGAGGGCCTGAGCGATCATTACTAGGGTAGTGCTTCGTTGGGGATTTCTGCAGCGTTACTAGCCCCAGCGAGTTTAAGAATGGCGGCGGCGGTTCCTCTGCGGCCGTGATATGTGAACCAGTTCCACGGCCAGGAGCGAGAATATAGATTACGAGACAACGCGTACTAGCTATTGATTTGGCTAACAGAGAGTATACCGATGTATGGCGAGTCTTGATGACTACCTAAGCGAGGGTTGTGCAAGAGTAATTCTTCAGTTGGGCTTGAGCATGGCACGTATGCGGGCTTATGCGTGGCGAGAAAGCGTGATCGGCGGGTTAACGAGGACGAGAAGAGGGCGAGGCGTGAGTCCCGGTAACTTTCAGGTGAGTATACCTTAAGTGCTATGTTACGATAGCGGTGTGTTAGTTGTGATTAGAAATCATGGTGGGTTAGCAGGTAAGATTTTGGAGGATAGAGAAAGTGTGAGCCTTAGAGCTTTATACGCAAAGACCTTAGAGGTAAGGCCATCTCGGGTAGAGGCGTATGTTTATGTTTGACCACTTATAGGAGTGCATAGTGCACGTGGTACGTGGTTGGGATAAGTCACATGTAGTATGAAATGAAAGAAGGTAGTCGAGCTAGGAAGGCCGCTGGGTTTTCGTAATATGATTTGTGAAATTATTCCTTCGGGAAGGCTAGTGTTTTAGCGCGATGCGGGTCGGGTTGAGGCCGTGTTGCGGAGTCGACCAGCGGCGGTATGGTGGTGGGGTCGGTTGTGGTGGTCAGCCTTGTGGTAGAGTCACGAGGGTGTTAGGCCCGAGTTTAGTTAACGGCGTATGAGTTCGTGGATCGTTCGACCGGTGGTCGGGCGATGGGGCGACCCGTCGTGTTCTTGATCGGGGCCGTTTTACTCGTTGTGTTGGGTTATCGGAAAGGTTGTAGGTTGCAGGGTGCCTACCTTCCTGTATAATGATGATGGAGCCAGTTCTGGTATTTTTGTTTGAAGTTTTACCAAGCATGTGTTAGAACTTCAGGTGAGTCTCGAGTCGCGTTCGCCCGCCGGGCGGTGTGGATTTGAGGGTAGTTGTGAGGATTGTTGTCTCTGTGGAGAGGCGTTTGAGCTACCATTTCGGTGTTCGGATGTCGCCTTTTGAAGCCTTGTAGGGCGGAAGTGTAAGTTGCGATCGATTGGTTCGATGTTGGCAAGGTTGATTAGTTAGTTGAGCATTCCGGGTGTGGATAGTCTGAAGCTTGTCTAGAAAGATGTTACGGCTCGGAGAAATCGTGCGGATAATCGGCGGCGGCAGAGTTGAGTTGTGGTCGGTCTTCTTGAAAGTACCACCGGTTAGGGTGTGGCAGTTTTGAAACAAAGGGAACTTAGCGAGTTACTTGGGGCCACTTTTTAGTTCATGTGAAGAATAGGCGGGTTGCTATATGTTGCTTTTCTTGTCCAGGCTTAGGAAGCGTGCCGGTCTTCGTATTGTTATGATCGGAAAGTATCGAAGATCCGTCAGAATGTTCCCGATTAATGATGACCACGTTAGAGATAGTAACCCGAGTTTTGGATACTAAAGCGATGTCGGAATGTGGTAAGGATTCGAGTGACGAGATCCTCGGAATCATGGCGACCGGTACCATTTGTTGGTCGTCGACAAGGCTCGCGACAAAGTGACAAAAGTGGTATCGATGACTAAGGAAGTATATTTTGACCCGGGAAGAGGTATTTGTGGTGATGTAAAGGTGTTTCTCGTGGACTTAGATGTAAGTTTTGCGCGGTGTTTCCAGGCGGTATGGCGGGATTGTTCGTAAGTATAGTAGTGAAGACTATATTGGCGCCGCGTTTGTTTTGAGACTTAGAAGGAACATTCGGGGCGAATGTTTCTAAGAGAGGAGAATGTTATACCAGTAGTTCTAGGGTATGTATGCGAGGGCGTGCGTGCGAGAATCGACGAAAGATTGGAAGGAAGAAAGAAGCGATTTTTCCACGGAAAAGTTTCGGTTTTTGTGAAGGAAAAAGGTTCGTTAATGGGAATTGGATTCCCAGTTTGGTGTCGGACTTCTGGAATATTAGAATTATGGAATTTTATTTTGAAAATGGTCACGTGGGGCCCGGGAGAAATTCTGGTTTTGTGGGGCCAGCTTTGTTTTGAATTTTGGCCATTATGGATATTTTCGGAAGATGTTTTATTTTGGGCCAATAGGAGGGTGACACGTGTCACCCCGCCTAGGAAACTTAGTAGAATGGCATTTGTGCCTGACACGGTTAGAGTCGTTTTTCGTAAGCGTTTTACATAACTGCGAGGGAAAATTCGGCTATGTCTTTTCTTATTTTTGCGGATTTTTAGAGAGGCGGAACATTTTGGACCAACGGGAGGGTGACATGTGTCACCTCGCATTGAAGCAGTGGGCGGCTTAGGGCCGATTAATTGGGCAAGTTGTGGTAGATATTTGTGTAGATATTTGTGAGGTTTTAAGGAGTAGGGACTAGGGGCACTTGGGCATATCTTGGCCTACACTTGCCTAACACTTGGCTAGATCTTGGCCGTTGGTTGGCCTTGGCTTGTGCTATAAATACCACTGGGTTGAAGACTTCTTCGTCAAAATGCCTAAGTCTTGAGAGCCTTCCCCTCACTTTCGTGAGGCCCATGGCCAGAGAGTTCCCCCTGATGGGAGTAGGCGAGGTAGCCACCCACTCGCTGTGGTGTGGCGTGGGGTACCCAACTAGCCTAGTTTGTTTTCATATAATACCACTCTTGGTAGAAATACTCTCAAAAGTATTGTTATAATGCCCAATTACCTTAGCCAGTATACCTTGTTGTATTCTAAGGTTATACCTATCTGAAAAGCCGAATTACTATTATACTTCCCGTCAGTCCTGAAAGCCGAAACCCAGGAAAATCTCCGTAGTCAGTTGGGTATTGTGTAGAAGTTGGTTAGAACTTCTAAGGGTGGTTTAGGCGGGTTGGGCGCTCGGAGTTGGACTAAGCGTTGCTGGGATCGACATTTATACTTGGATAATTATGGGCTTATCGAGGTAATTATCTTGTCCTATTGTAATTGGATGTTACATGTTGTAGGAATATATAGTTGAAGTATACTATATATATAGTCTTGAACTTAATGTTGTGGCAATGTCATGGACTTAAGCTGAATAATAAGAAACCTTTTGAAGAAAGTCTTTGACTGTAATTACATAGATTTGTATTCTGATGGACTTGTGTAGCTTTCTGTGAGGTAGAATTGTACGTCGGGTTAGGCGTATAACCCCTTGGTTGGCTTGATGGCAGCCCCAGATGAAGGAGGAGATTTCTGCTGTTGCGGGAGAGTCTTTGTCGAATTTTGATGAGAATGTTCTCTGATAAGATCTAGATGTTAATAAAGCGCGTGGCCTTATAGGTTGAAGTACTACGTGTGGCGTTACTTGGCAAGGAGTAGCGGCGGCTTGAAGTACTCGGGCGGTTTGCTATTAGTCGATGTCGTCGCGAGGTATGTGAACCTCTTCATATCTCTTACAGCATGATATGTGTGAACTATGTGATGCGGTGAGCGTCGTGTGCTAAATGTATTCGATGGGTTTTAAAACATAAAGTGTTATAGCGGCTTTATGGGAAGTTGGTTATAACGACTTTATGTAGATAAGAAAACACTTTGTGGTTTTAAAAGGTAAATGATTTGTTTATAAGCGGCTTGATGTGTGATTATAAGAACTTGAAGTATTTCAAAAGATTTACAAATCGTTTTGAAAGAAATGTACTTGGTTTTGAGAACTTAAGAGTTATACTAGCTTTATGGGAAGTTAGGTATAGCGGCTTAAACGTTTTCTTGATTTTGGAAATCGGGATGTGTATCGACAAACCCTTTGCGGCGTTAATAAAGGAAATGTTTTTAATAATTAAGTATTATTAAAACCGTTAGAAACTTCGTCTGCGTAGAAGCTAAGATGAGACAAAATGATATTTCCTAGATCATATGTTTTGTAATAAGATTGTTATAAACAAGAATATCTACTCACATATAAGGCTTATGTTTCTCAGTTGTTTAAAGAGAATTATATTCTTAAATGAATAAGACTATGAACTTCTGAAACCTTTCTAAAATAAGAAGCGTGAAGCATTTGAAATTAGGCAAACTTGGGCGTTTGGAAAATAATGTTGTTACTTGATTTTACAAAGGTAAGAGTTTTAGTTTTCTTAAAAGGGCAGTCACTCTATTTTATACTACGGGTATTGTGTGACTTATGTGAAAGAAGCAGATCTTTTTAAGATTTTAATGTGTGAAGTACTTTGGGGATAGATGCAGAACTTGTTAGTAGAAAGTACCTTGTGTGAATAACTTGATTGTATTGGTTTGTGATAGCCTTGTAATACTTTCTTGTTGCTTTGATAAGTAAACGTGTTAGGATGCTTCGTGTGTTAGTATCTTGTGATGTTGTGTAAGGGGTTTCCCTTGATTATGCTTATTAACTATCAGTCGTTATGATAGTATTGTGGCGTTAAATCTCTTGAGATGATTAAGTTAAGCGCCCTCCGTCACGGGGTAGACTCGGTGATGCAGGACCGTGATTCGAGAATACCTCATGCGGGTCTGAGGGCCTATGTGGAGCTACGAGTTCGAGTTAGTGTGCGTCCTTTATGGGCATGCGGTCGCGTGGCCGTGCGGACTCGAAAGTCGGGGCGATGCGGGAGTAGCTACCCTCGATGCGGGGAATACCTGCATGCGGGCGATGAGATTGGCCTATGCGGAGTGCGGGAAGTTCGAGGACTAGGCAGCGCACATTAGATCTGCGAAGTGGCGGCTTTGATCATGTGGCGATGCAAGCAGATCTTATAATCTGATTTATGACGCTTGTTGATGCGTAGGTGTTAGTAGTCGGCTATGCCTTACGTCACCACATGCAGTTTATTAGGACACGGGTGGGACACGGTGTTCATATGTATTCCTTGGTGCTTGTATATCGTAAAGCTAGGTGGTGAGAAGGTATTCCAGGCACGATTGATGTTGTGGCGTGAGACCCGTTGTTAAATTGAGTGATGACTTGAGGGTGTGAGTCACGACTTGACATATTTGCTTATTTATGGTGAGCGTAGTTTGGTTATCATACATGTCTCTGCTTTGTATAGACTACTATGATTTCATTCTGATGTTATTTTTAGTTTCACATCTAAATTTTGTTATGCGACCTCGCCGGGGAGCTGCGTTACGTGCCGCGGAGTTGAAGTACATCGGTCGTTGATCCAGCTCTCGGTCACGATTCAGCGTTTAGGAAGCTCGTTTCTCGGAGAGCCTACTCGATTGGTATAGTCCGCAGCCGTAGTAAGTGTTTACATTGGGGGTTTGGCGGGGCCACTGTCGCCGTTGTGTTCGTATCATTCTTAAGTGCAGCCAATCTTTGTTGTGAAATTTGGGTTGGTAAAAGGATTAAAATTTGTTCATTTGTAAAAGAGTTGATGGTTATATATATCAAAAATGACCAGTTTCCTGATTATTGTTTTATATTTATTTGTCTCTTTGTTGTTGTTTTATGTTGTGATTACTCGATGTTGTGTCACTAGGGTGCGGGGTAAGGCACCGATCCAGCGATTTGGTCGTGACAAAAATTATCAAGTTATAATGTCGATCTGAGCAGGGTTTAGCTCTACTCGTGCGCTCAGACTCGAGCAACAGCTTAGAAGTTCTTAACCAAACACACACAAATACATGAACCAACTATGAAGATTTCCTTAGGGTTTCGGTTTGAGACTAAAAAGGACAAAAGGTAGTATTCAGGACTCTGCGTATAGAGGTAACTTTTGGAATACAACAAGGTAAAGGCTAAGGTATTTTGGGCATTATAACAATGCTAGGAGAAGTATTTGATACCACGAGGAGGGGGTATTATCTGAAACAACTAGGGCAGGGGTACCCATGGCTGCCTGTGAGGAACCCTCGGCCAAAGGCCACGAAAAGGGGGGGAAGGCTCTCGGCTAGAGCTCACAAGGGAGAGAGGTTTCAAGACTTGGAAGTTTTGGATGAAGTCTTGAAAAGTCTTGAGCTTAGGGGTATTTATAGCAAAGCAAAAACTGACCAATGGCGAATCAAGCCATGTGCAAGGCAAGTGTAAGGCCTTGATCAAGCCAAGTGCACCACTCCTGAAGCAATGCACAAAACGTACCTGAAAGCTGGCACTAAACAAGGCCGAAAACAAAGGAGCGAGGGCGGTGGCGGCGTGAACGGTCGTCCGAGGTTGCGCCGCTTCCGATGTGAGGTGACACATGTCACCTCAGTTAATCCAAATGTTCGTCTCTCGGAAAATCCAAAAAAACAAAGCGACATAAGCGGAATTTTCCGCCCATGATTCTGTAAGCGTTTAAGTCGGCGACTCGCAAGTGTTGTGCCTGAGTAACCGACTGACCACGGCGGGGTGACGATGTCCTTTGTCACGTGGCCTCGTCAGCGTCTTTCGAAAAATATCCGCAAATCTCAAAAGCAAAATCTCAAAAACAAAGCGCCTTGAGCAATGAAATTTCTCGTGGGCCCAGCATTCAGAAAATAAAATCTCAAAATTCTAATATAATTTAAAAGCCCGTATACCAAAGCAGGAAACCAATTCTCATTATGAACCTTTTTCTTCCAAATTAGGAAACTTTTCAGTCCGAAAACTCATCTTTCTTTCTTTTCAAAATTTACTGCATACTGCTCGTGCGTGCGTCCTCATACACCTGCAACTACGAGGGTATAACATTCTCCCTCCTTAGAAACATTCGTCCGAATGTTCCTTCTGAAATCGGATAACGATAAAGTTCCTCTAACAAGTTCGCAAGCGCCCGCGGCAACCACGAACTAACACGTTCTCTTCTCCCCAACTTCGTTGTACCGCTTCTCGAACACTTTCGAACTCTTTCTAGTATCCGTATCACGCCTCGTCAATGATCTGTTTCCAACCTTTGGAGTTACCTCGAACTTGGTCATCTTACTAACCCGATCTCCGGCCAGGCCGTTCCGGCCTTGAACCGATACGGTAGAGCGTATCCACGAACTTCATGCGATGGTCACCTAAAGCGGGGGCTAGCATCCTCGTGACCTACCGCACGGCGGAACCACCTCGACTGACCCGCACCAGCCGGGCGCGGTTTGACCCTCAAAATGGTCCCTCGACCCGACCCGCATTGCGCCGCGCGTTCCCGATGCGAACAATCCCTAACAACGCCTGAAAGCTAACACTTCCGTCGCACTGCCGGCTGGACTTATCACACAAATAAATCCCACGTATACTCGCTCTGATAAGGTCAAACATAAAATAAATCTTTTACTCGTGGCGACCTACCTCTAAGGTCTCGATCGTGAAATAGTCTAAGGTTACTTCCATTGCCACACCTACACACTACTTGAGTTTCTCAAATCACATATTAGCACAAAGCTATCGAGACATAACACTTAACACATTATCTTAACATCAATACATACAAGTCTACAGAGGTTAAAGATATACACGAAAATAGGCGGATCAAGGACATTGGGCCAGAACTTCCACCGCGACCTCTCAGTGGCCGCGGTGTATGAACATCTGCCTAGGCTGTGGAAGGTGAAGAACCATGGCCCGATCTACGTAGCTTTGTGCTATCCTGCAGTGCTACCCACAGTGAACGATTTCTCCCAAAATAGCCTGCTTGTCATGTAAAACAAACTCGGGACTAGCGACACTTTCCATTTGTGGAGTCTACCACGGTGATCCTGCGAAGGTAGGGGTGGCTTGGTTGGCTAACGTCGCTCTCGAAAATCTGAACCCTTGGAGCCACGGCACGCTGCTGAATACTCTGGATGCCTTGAAGATTGTGGAGGACCACTATGCTGCGGGCGCATAACTAGTCTGCTGAGCAGATGCGCCTCGAAAGTCACCAAGGACCTGCTGTTGCAGCCTCCGCTCTTGACCAGTCATTCGTCGATCTCTCGTGCCTGCATCGGTGCATGAGCTGCGTGCGGGCAATGTCCATGCGGTGAAGAGCTACGAACAAGCCTCTGTCAAGTGTCATCTAGCGGTGGCGTGGCGGTGCACTCCTCTCATGGTTGTCACTCAAGCGGGGACATCTGAGGCAGCAGTCAAACTCACGTTGTACTCAGGCTGTGCGCGGATTACGCCTCGGCATCATAAATCACATCGCCGTGCCCTCACCATCTGCGGGCAAGAAGTGAAGTGAGAATGCCTGCGAGAACTTCGTCCATCTTCTTTGAGCGTACTGCTCCCGGGAGAACTCCCGCGAATCAAACGATCGACTGCGGTATCCACGCGGCCGATGCGAACCCTAAGACCACCGACTCGGTCTACGAAGCGCTTCAATCACTCTCATGACCGGTATGCTTGCCGGATGAACTCGCTGCGGATCATCCTCGGAGGCCTCGACCCATAAAACTCTGGCGAAATTCTGACTCGGGAAAGTCCGTAGCCTCGAACTACGCTCGCAGGGTGAACGGCACAGTGCTCACTGGGCCCAGGCTACTGCGTCCGGCCTATCGCTGCGTACTGGCCCGACCACAACCAAGCGACAAGCCCCGGACCATCTCTTTGTACCCGTCTCTCATCGCTCCAGTGTGAGGCGGAGGCTCGAGTCTTGTGGTCTCAGCGACTGACCCATGGCTGCTGACTCTAGCTTCTCTTTGTGGTGGCGGCGTCATGGGCAAAACTCGCCGTCCCGAAGCACAATCTCCAGTCTGAGGCCAGGGACTGCGCCCTCTCGTACTCTCTCACAGTATCTCACTAGCGGCTCTGAGTGCCTTGCTCCCTACGGGCTCTGGTTGCACTAACGTGGGGCGCATAGCGGGTAAAAGCGAGATATCGTCGGAGGGCCGGCACCTGCGGCCTCACAAGAGCGCGATCTCGGGAATGAGAAGAATGGAAACCAATCCTAAATGTCACATAGCCTCCTGATTATAGATGTGGTGCCTGACAGCCGCGGAGTAATCAAGACTGCACTGAACCGCGATGTGCGTAGGCGCTTCAGAGGATTAAGCGCTCACTGCGATACCGCTTTTGTAGCGACCCGTTCAGGGCCCGGGTCTGATGCGCTATCCGGGCACCACTAGTGATACTGATAAATCGTGAGGAAAACCAGCGGAAAATAAAACTTTAAACAAGAAACAAAGATATATGAACATAAAGCAAGGGCCAACTTAGCCCAGCGGTTACGCTTCCAATAACATAAATAAATACAACTCTTTCAAAAGCGAGCAGTTTAATCCTTTTACAAACCACACTTGCTGTGATCTTCACGTACTACTCACAAGATTTACAACAACTATGTGCCAGGACGGGGCCCATACTTCATCTACCCACAGAATGTACAGAACCTACAACTCGGAGAACCTGTACCAAAGATAAGCCTCCGGAAGCCGGAGCTTCCCAATAGCAATGAGCCCGAGATCCTAGGCGAGGATCACGGCCGTGTACCTGCCACCTGCGTGGCATGAGCGCTGGCCGAAGGAGAGTCGTCACACTGACAATTACCAGTATGTGAAAGCGTAAATCTTTGTAAATGGAAATCATAGCCGGTCTATATAAAGCGGGAGGCGTGAATGATAAGCAAACTCCCTGATACACCGCGTATATCCGGTTATATCAGTGCGGTCTCGCGCCTCGCGTCAATCGTACGCGTGGAATGTCTTCTCATGTGGCGATGCATGATATGATAACACGAAAAAGTACACGGCGCACGAAGTCCTACGATGCCAAAGGCGTATTAACAATTCAAACAGGCATTTGGAAGCATACCCGTGCGCTCGCGTATCGATGTCGGTATGTCGAAAGGAACCGCGCAAAGCGACCCAATCAAAATGGAAGCATGCGATGTGCGGCTACGCGTCGATGTCGTGTATGTCGAAAGGAAGCAATAAAGAGCGGCATTCCAAATGGAAACATGCCGAAATGCGCTACGCGTGGTGTCGATTATGCCCGAAGCAATAAGCGATATCAACATGGAAGCATACGGAAATGCTTGGCTACGGCGTGCGATGTCGATTATGTCTGGCGATGAGCAAAAGTAACCTGATCAGCGAGGAGCGTGCAAGTGGAATTTCTCCCACGTCGCTGCCGGCGTGTCAAGTAAGTTCTCAAACAAGTCAAGCGGAAGCCTCCCATCGAGAGCTTGGCGGTAACACGAGAAATACAACACTTGTACATACCATGAGGCTATAAATCCTGGCGTAGGCAAGTTCCCACCTGACTCGAAGTACTTTACTTTCAAGCGCGCATGATACGTAGTATAAAAATCGTGACTATCTTTTAAGAAACAAGACAAAATGGCTTCCCTTTTGGCAAAATCAAGTGACAACGAGTATTTTCCAAGCGTTCAAATTGCCTAATTTCAAATGCTCAAAATTCCGACATTTTAGAAAGGTTTCATAACTTCATAGTCTTAATCTCTTTTAAAACAATTGAGTAACATATGTCATATATGTGAGTAGTTCAATTCTTGTTTATAACGATCTTATGTCACAATGACCGTGATCTAGAAAATGTAATATCATTTTGTCGTCTTAGGCTTCTATGCGGATGGAGGTTCTGCTTGGTTTTAATCTGACAACGCGTCATTATTCAATACATTTTGGCCATTTGTGCTTATTGCAAGTGAGTGCAGCCGATTACCGCGTTCGATTCCGAAATCAGGTGAAACGTTATCCGCACTTTAAAACCAGTACTAAATTACTGCGAATGAGGTTTCACGCAACGTCGGCATTAAAACCATTAAATTCTTTCTGTATACATAGATCAAAGAGTCCTCTTAACCAATCGGTAAACCGTTTCACTACGTAAGGTCGTTACTTCTTCCGCTGGCTATTACTTGCACGCATGTTTTAAACGAAACCAAAATCACTTAGTACGTATGCGTCTACTTGGTACTCGTAGTTCCACGACAATCAAATGCCCAGAAAAGATGGGAAGAGGTTGTACCTGCGCGGCGAGTATCGTGATAGGCAAAATGCTCCGAGTACTACA
>CM056721.1:109363975-109526363 GCA_029844215.1 Przewalskia tangutica
GCTACAATGTCACCAATAGTTATCAATTTCCTTTCAATTACTTTTTCAATCCAAGTTGTTATTCCAACATGTTATATACATAATAACAATTACATCAACTATAAATCCTTTCTTCCTTAACATGCGGCGATTATAACTACGAGTCCAAATTAATTACAACATTAATGGCTAACTTGTCCATTTTCGGATTTTAACATGTCGACATGATCCAAATCTTTCCAAACTTCATTCTATATACCACATACTCATTTCTTAACTACTATAACATGTAATCTTCAATTCGTTAGAAGATGAAGATTTTACCTCGATAAGCCACAATAATGTCAGCGTAAAGTCGATCCTTAGCAACTTTTAGCTAAATGCTTCTTGTGTTCCAATCCGCTCCAAGCACTCCTTAGAAACTCATGAAGAACTCCTCTTGAAGTTCCATCTTCAAAGTTGAAGAACACCTTAGGGTTTCGCCTTGCGACTAACGTAAGCGTCGTTTTCGGGATCTTTCTATTGAGATATCCTTACAATACCCTAGGAACCTTGGGTTAAAGTATTGTGAATAATGAACCCAAAGCGAAAATTTTCTTCTTTCCTTTTTAGC
This sequence comes from Przewalskia tangutica, assembly GCA_029844215.1. Taxonomy (NCBI): domain Eukaryota; kingdom Viridiplantae; phylum Streptophyta; class Magnoliopsida; order Solanales; family Solanaceae; genus Przewalskia; species Przewalskia tangutica. The sequence goes on from CM056721.1 coordinate 109,364,568, forward strand.
TCAAACCCGAAGCAATGTTTCCCACGAACTCAAGTTAACTTGCAATTTTTCTAAGTGTGGGATGTCTTGCTACTAGTATAGGATATATACTACCGTGAAGGGTCTATATTAAAACAATTGTGGCTTGGATGTATCAAGACTAATGTCAAGTTGGCAAGTTGACTAAGTCGATAATGTCGAGCACGCTTGTTCAAGACTAGACCCAATTCCAATGACCATTTCGTCGAGCCTATAGTAGGGGTGACGTGTCACCCTCCCGTTCGTCCGTATAATTCATTTCCGACATTTCCATAATTAGATAAATTTTGAGTCTCAAATTACAAACGTTAATCTTTCACGAGGCTCGAAATCATTTTCAGTAGGAAAAAGCAATCCTCCTTTCATATCAAACTTAAAGTCGTATATTCTCACGTACATTCTCTTAAACGCATGTCCTGGAACTACGGGGTGTAACAAAATATGTGGCTTGGATGCATTTCACTTAAAGATCTAGTCAAGTGGCTCACTTGACTTAGTCAAATATGTCAAACTCTAGTTGCAGACTTGCTCATCTTAGATTTGGGTCAAATGACCATCATACCCTTGGTCCATTTCGAACAAGCCCGTGTGGGGTGGCGTGTCGCCTCCCGTTCATCCATAAAATTTTGTAACCCTCGTGGGCCCTTAAAAGCGTAAAATTTCTGCGAGTGTGCCTACGTGACCAAATCAGTAAATAAATTTCCACAATGTTAATAAATTCCATACTCTTTAAATAATGTATTTTGAGAGCGATTTCTCATCAGCGAACATTTTCCTTTCAGAAGTTCGGAAGATCTTTCCTTGGAAAACAATTCTTTCATTCGTACCAATTTTAGAGTCCTGATTCCTTGTACATTCTCTTAAACATATCCTTGAATTACGGTGTAACATTCTTCCCCTTAGAAACATTTGTCCGAATGTTCTTTGACTTCGATCTAACCTTCGCCGGCATAGTCTCATAAAGCTGCAAGTAAAACCTAATTATGCCACGTATGACCACTGTCGCCACATGCATATCCGTCCATCATAAGCCAAGCGAAACCAATCCAAAGTGTGAATCATCACTATTTACCCTCGTTCGAGGCACTAAAAGGATTATCTTTTTGTACTTCAAACTTATTCTAGCATCGTACATAATCTCAATATTATCCGTTCATGACACTTAAACATACAACAAACTTATCATGCATACAAATCTCTAAAGGGTCAGATATACGAAATCATATAGGCGGTTCAAAGGACCGCTAAAATTGGGAACCGGCCACGACATGCTGCCACGGCTGCCGGTGTATGAACGTCTGCCTAGCTATTGAAGGCGAAGAACCGGCCGATCCGATGAAGTATGTTATCCCTCACTGTAACCCTCTACTGGGACAATACCTCAACATATCTCACAGCGGCCACAGGTAAAGCAGGCACCGAGCACGACGACATTACGTGGTGATCACAGGCCACCTGTGAACAACGAGGAAGAGTGGTCCATTGCACAGAACCCGTGTGCGCGTGCGAATCGAAACTGCGGAGCTCTAACCAGCTCACGAATTACGACTGATCCAACCTCCTGCGGCGTAAGGAGCACTCTATCTTGGCTGAAATGTAGACCTAACTCTTCTTGAGGCTCTCATTCTCGAAAATCACACGAACCTCTGCGTCTGGCCTCTTGGTGGCCTTAGTCTGCTGGTCCTCTCTCTGTCCATCAATCCTGTGCATATGCTGCATCCGCGATATCCATACACATTTGAAGGGCCACTCCGAAGCGGTGATCGTATAAGCGGTCTAGCCCGTAATATGGCGATGAACTCATCAACCATGTCGCCTGATAGTGTGCGCATGCACGACCAACGAATCAAACTCGGGTTGTACTCGCGATGGTTCTCCCGTTACGCCTCGATGACAAGAACATCAACACGGGCTCTCCTCGTCTCGGAAGTAAAAGTGATCGAGAAAGACCTACGTGAACTCGTCCCAAGCAGAGAGGAGCACCAGCGCGCTGAAGCAGTTCCGTGACTCAAACCGGTTCAATGCGATATCGCGTAGCAGGTAGAAGCTAACCGTGACTCTGTCTCAGAAGCCCTAAGCACCGCATAGTCATTGTGTCTGGAATAAACTCGAGGATCCTCGCCGGATCTGAAACCATAGAACTCGGGTGGACTCTGACCCAAAATCTCGAATCGTCAAAGCCGGCTCAGGGTTGCTACCGCTCACCTGTCAGCGTTGCCTACCACTATACTAGTCGATAACTAGTTACGTTCTCCATAATCTCTGTAATCCGCCCCGAGGATTGGAGGCTCGGTGTCAGAACCCACAGGTTGCGGTGCTCTGCGCTCTTGAATCTCGGCGTGGAACTAGCGCTGGACCACAACCTCGGGCATAGTGCGGGCTGAGTCTAGTAACACTTTGCGCACCACTAGCGACTCACTGCTCTTGCGCTTGCCTCACTGGGTACAGTGCGTCTTCCGTGGAGGCATGGGCGATACATAGAATAGGTCGGAAGGGATTCAACCTAATAAGATAGCTCTCTTTGCGATCTCGGAGAGAAGAATGGAAACTAATCTAAATGTCCTGCGACCTCCTAATTATAGATGTGGTGCGCGACACAGATAATCAAGACTCTACTAAACACGGTCTGTAGACACTTTTGAGGACTACTGTGGCGATACCACTTTTGTCACGAACCGACCGGGCGTGGTGGTGCCCTACACAGGCACCCTTACATTCATCGTCATATTTAAAAGCGGAAGATAAATATCACTCATTTTTTTTTTTTTTTTAAAACAAAGGCAAAGCGAATAGGCTACCACCATACATACAAACATAACAAAGAACTACATCTTTTCAAAATACAGCCAGCATGCGACTACAAACCTCACAGAGTTTTGACATAACAATGTGATGGGGCGGGGCCCGTCATACCCCGAATGTACATAATCTCTGACAGATTCATTACAAAGAGATAAGCCTCGGAGTCAAATGGAGCTTTTACTGGCGAAAGGAGATCCTAGGCGAGGATCACCAACTGTGTACCTAATACTGCGGGCATGAGCGCGGCCCAGAATTCGATTACAGTGCAGAGTATGGAACATAAATAAGATGCGAACCAAATCATAAGCGTATAAAGAATGGCGGGGCAAGTGTAAAAATGGAATACGAGATCCTGCAGTGCCATTTTAACTCACGAAATCAATCGTACATTAATCGTTCTTTTACTTCTTTCACTAAGAATTAATCATCGTATTCTTACATACATACTTAAGAATTCAATCAAGTTTTTCCACATAACTTACATATCTTACATAACGTAATCCAGGCCATTTATGGAGGACATCTTGTTTGGGAGCTTACTTTGATTATCCATGCGTGATAGCGTGTCCACCCATTTGCGAGACACGAGCGATGAATCATGTGGCATAATCGGCCGCTGTGGGGCTCGGTGTACTATGGAATCATGTAGCATGTCCGGCCCTTTGTGGGGCTCGGTGTAGATAGCGTAACGGCCTATGTGTAGACTTCGGGAGTAATATGGCGTGTCTGGACTATGTGTAGGCTCGGTGTATCTACATAACATAATCAGGCCTATTTGTAGGCTCGGTGTATCTCGTAACATAATCAGGCCTATTTGTAGGCTTGGTGTATCTCATGCGTTATCAGGCATATTTGTAGGCTCGGTGTGATTTTCCTTACATAACATTTTTAAACCATCTTTTCACTTCTTCTTAAGTCGTCATAACAACTTCCCATAAGATATTATAACAATCTTTCATTTTAGAGAACTTAAGACATTTTTATTCTTGCAACATTAGGAAACTAAACCCAAAATACTACGTCATACATCTTAAAAAGAATTATAAAACTCCTTCCTTTTTAAAGCTCAAGTCACATACTCTTTTGGAAACCATCTTCTTAACTTTTGAAATAAATTAAGCCATACTTTTAAAGTTTAGTCATTTCCACTTATAAAATCGGGCTTATAGTATTAACACTGTAGCATACACTCTATAAAATCATGTAACATACTTATAAAATCATGTCATCTATACTTTAGAAATCAAGTCCATGCTTGAAAAATAAAGTTTCATAATCCTTTAAAGACAATCAAAGTTCATAGTCTTAAAACTTCATAACATACGTTCTTTAAAGTCCGTTTACTTATACTTATAAAATCATGTCGTCTACACTTTAGAAATCAAGTCTCATAACTTGAAAAAACAAAGTTCCATACACTTCAAAACCAAGTAGCTTATTCTCTTTAAAATCATATAACTTCCTCTTAAAATCAATCCCTTTTCACATATAAATTCAAGTCATTTTCAAACATAAAATCAACTTACTTACTTGAATAAATCAAGGCACATATCTTTAAATCAAACCTCATAACTTCCTAACACTTCTTACCAGCATCCCCATAAGACTTGGCGAGGGCGTATGATAACAGTCATACCTTTAACTTAGAATCAATGGCGTGGATCATCTTAACTTCTAAGAGTAAGTAATCATGAAATAATATCACATGGCTATTTCATACGTAGGATCATGCCAAAAGAAGGAAGAGGTTCACATACCTGCGACGATTATCGACAGTAGCAAAATGCTCCAAGTACTATAACCTTGCTAGATTTTCCACCCTTCCAGTAGAATCGCTACTCTTGATACTTGACCTATAATGACCATGTCGTCTATTAACCTCTAACTTCAAGCGTAGAATATTCTAAGTGTAAAGTCACCAAATTCTACGGAAAATCGTACAACACTTCCTTTGTTTCTCGTACTTTTCCACCTTTTCAAGGCAGAAAATAAATAACCATGTCACGACCCGACCGCGGCGGCGGTGCCTACTGGGCACCCTACGTAGGTATACATCGAGATAATCGCCGGAATATACGTGAACTTATAAAATAAAATAACAAGAATTTAAACAACGAGGTTAGCGATAAGGCTACCTCAGACACGTATACATATCTTACACATCATGATTCATCATTTTTATTTTTTTGCAAGCCGACCCATGAGATATGACTACAGACCTCACAGAATTACAAGCCATGGCGGGACGGGGCCATAGTACCCACTGAATGTACATAAATACAACATCGAAGCCGTACCAGATAAGCCTCGGAGTGAATGGAGCTTCCGAGCAGAGATCCAGAGCGAGGATCACCAACTGTGTACCTAACACTGCGGGCATGGCAGAAGAAAGTCGGTACAACAGTGCAGAGCATGGAGCAGAAATAAGGTACAATAACCAAATCATAAGCGTATAAAAGAATGGCGGAAGCAAGTATAAAATGAAAGACCAAATCCTGCGTGTCATTTTAACTCCACGAAATCAATCGTACATTAACAGTTCTTTTCCTTCTTTTACTAAGAATTAATCATCATATTCTTACATACATACTTAAGAATTCAATCAAGTTTTCCACGTAACACATATCTTACATAACATAATTCGATACTTTATGGAGGACTTTTATTTGGGATCTTATTTTGATTATCCATACGTGATAACGTAATCCGGCCCATTTGCGGGACACGGTGTACTGATGAATCATGTGGCATAATCCGGCCCGCCTGTGGGGCTCGGTGTACTATGGAATCATGTAGAATAATTTGGCCCGCCTGTGGAGCTCGGTGTACTGTGGAATCATGTAGCATAATCCGGCAAGCCTGTGGAGCTCGGTGTACTGTGGAATCATGTAGCATAATCCGGCCCACCTGTGGAGCTCGGTGTACTGTGGAATCATGTAGCATAATCTGGCCCGCCTGTGGATCTCGGTGTAAGATGACGTAACCCGGCCTTTGTGTAGGCTCGGGTTAATATGGCGTAATCCGGCCTATGTGTAGGCTCGGTGTATCTCATAACATAATCCGGCCCTTTTGTAGGCTCGGTGTATCTCATAACATAATCCGACCTATTTGTAGGCTCAGTGTGATTTTCCTTACATAACATTTTAAACCATATCTTTGCTTAACTGTAAGTCGTTATAACAACTTTCCATAAAGCTATTATAACAACCTTTCATTTTAGAGAACTTAAGACAACTTTTATTCTTACAACATTAGGGAACTAAACCCAAAATACTACGTACATACATACTTAAAAGAATCATAGAACTCCATTCTTTTTAAAGCTCAGTCACATACTCTTTTGAAACCATCTTCTTAACTTTTGAAATAAATTAAGAAGCCATACTTTTAAAGTTTAGTCATTTCACTCATAAAATAAAGGCTTATAGTATTAACACCTCGTAGCATACACTCTTTAAAATCATGTAAACATACTTATAAAATCATGTCATCTATACTTTAGAAATCAAGTCCATAACTTGAAAAATAGAGTTTTATAATCCTTAAAGACAATCAAAGTTTATAGTCTTGAAACTTCATAACGTCATTCTTTAAAGTCCGTTTACTTATACTTATAAAATCATTTCATCTATACTTTAGAAATCAAGTCCATGCTTGAAAAATAAAGTTTCATACACTTCCAAAACCAAGTAGCTTATTCTCTTTAAAATCGTAGAACTTCCACTTTTAAAATCAATCCCCTTTTCACATAAATTCAAATTATTTTCAAACATAAAATCCACTTACTTTAAATAAATCAAGACCACATAGCTTTAAATAGAATCTCGCAACTTCCTAACCTTCTTACGGCGTCCCCGTAAGACTTGGCAAGGACTTAGGATAACTTAGTCATACCTTTAACTTAGAATCGATAACGTGGATACATCTTAACTTCTAAGAGTAGAAGGAATCATGAAATAATATCACATGGCTATTTCATCGTGGGATCATGCCAAAAGAAGGAAGAGGTTCACATACCTCGCGACGATTAGCGACAACGCAAAATGCACCCAAGTACTTTATCCTTGCTGGCTTTCCACCCTTGAGTAGAATCGCTACTCGTAGTACTTCAACCTATATTAATCATAACATGTCTATCAACTCACAGATTTTTAACTTAGAATAAAACTAAGTAAGCGGTCTCTTATTCTATGGAAAATCGGGCGACTTCCTTTATTTCTACATACTTTTCCACCTTTTCAAGGCGATAATCAATAACCAACATGTCACATTTAAAGCGCAACAATCCAACAATTCAAAGGATTACACGCCTTAATAGGACATGTAAAATTCTACCCACAATAATACAAAACAATCCGATAACCTTAGGCAATATTCGGCAATATCAAGGACAGCGACAACATCTATTTCTTTCGATTCCTTTCAATCCATAATGTCGTCCTAACATGTTATATAGTCGTGAACAACTTCAAACAACTATAATCCTTTCTTTATATAACGTCGACGACTAAAACTAATAACCAAATTGAATTACAATCTTAGGGTTAATCATGCAACTTTCGGATTAGGGTTTCGATATCCATAACACTTATCAAACTTCATAATATATACCTGCGTGCTTGCTAATATCCATAGCTTCTGACAATAAGTAATCTTAATTACTAAAGCGACAAATTTATTTACCTTTATAAGCCCTTATAATTTCCAAGATTCAAAGTCTCTCCTTAGCAATTCTTAGCTCCTTTCCTTTACGCTCCAATCCGCTATTTGAATCCTTTAGAAGTTCCTGACCAACTTCTCTTCCATTTCAATCCAAAACTATGAAAATGACTTGGGTTTTCGCTTGCGACTAACGTGAAAACGTCATTTTCGAGATCTTTCTATTGAGATATCCTTACAATACCCTTAGGGACCTTGGGTTAAAGTCTTGTGAATAATGGACCAAAATTACAAAAATTGTGTGGAACTTATATCAAGCAGGAAGCAACTATGAAGGAACAAGGTATTCTCTAATTTTTCTAAGTGTTGAAGACAAGTCTTGCACTAGTGTAGTGTATATATAAAACAATGGAGGGCTTAGATTATAACAAATGTGAGGCTAGGATGAAGAGCATTAAATAATTAGCCAAGTGGACAAGTTAACTTGGTCGATTTTCTCAAGCTTGAAGACTTGTTCATCCTGATGGTCGATGACCATTTACCCTTGTCTTAATTTCGTCCAAGACCATGTGGGGGTGCCACGTGTCGCCTCTCATTCGTCCATAAAATTTACGTAACACTCGCGGGCCACACCAGCGTAAAATTTCTCGGGTGGGCCCAGCGTGACCAAATTCGTAAAAATAAATTTCCATAAAGTTAATAAGTTCCATACTCTTCAAATAATGCATTTTGAGAATCTAATTCTCATCAACGAACATTTTTCCTTTCCAGCGTTGGAAGATTTTCCTTGGAAAAACAATTCTTCCTTCGTACCAATTTTCAAGTATTATGTTCTCGCGTCTATTCTCGTATACTTGTCATGTAATTCAGAGGTGTAACATTCTTCCCCTTAGAAACATTCGTCCCGAATGTTAGTTGAAACTCAATCTATCGTATCTCGACATAGTCTCGTAAAGCGCATAGTGAAACTAATTATGCCACGTATGGCCCTAATATACCGCGCTTGCATATCCATCCATCATAAACCAAGCGAAACAAATCCAAAGTGTGCACCATCACTATTTACTCTCGTTCATGGCCTAAAAGGATTATCTTTTCGTACTTCCGACTTCTTCTAGCATCATCATAATCTCAATATTATCAGTTCACGACCTTAAACATCTGACAACCTTATCATGCATACAAGTCTCTAAAGGGTCAAAGATATACACGAAATCATATAGGCGGTTCAAAGGACCGCTAAGCGGGAACTTCCACCACGACCTCTGCCACGGCCTGCCGGTGTATGAACATCCTGCCTAGCTATTGAAGGAAAAGAACCCACAACTGATCCAGTAGATTGTGTTATCCCTCATGTAACCCTCCTACTAGGAAAATCCCTCAACATATGGCCCTGACGGCCATAGGTAAAACAGGCACCAGTAGTACGATGACATCCCCAATGGTGATGCCGCCACGCTATGAACATTGAGGAAGAGTGGTCCGGTGCTAGAACCCACGTGTGCGCGAATCCGAAACTACGGAGCTCGACCGACTCACAGATTACGGTGATCCAACCTCCTGCCAAAAAACTGGGAAGGAGCACTCTGTGCTGGCTGAAATGTAGACCTAGTCTGCTGCTGAGGCTCTCCGCCTCGAAAATCACCCTGAACCCATGTCGTCCTGGCCCTCTTGGGCTGGCCTTGGTCTGGCCTGTCCCCTCTCTCCCTGTCCTCAATACCCTATGCATATGTCTGCATCCTGGCAATATCCATACCTGGCTGAAGGGCCACTCCCAGGCAAGCAGTGATCATATAACGGTCTAGCCCCATAATATAGCGATGAACTCTATCGGTATGTCGACCCAGCGATAGTGTCAGCATGCACGGCCAGCGAGTCAAACTCGGGATGTACTCACGATGGGCCTCCCGTTACGCCTCGATGACAAGAACCTATCAACACGGGCTCTCCTCGTCTCAAGAGGCAAAAATTGATCGAAAGGCCTCTGTGAACTCATCCCGACCAGTGGAGGAGCACCCACCCTATCTGATTCCATGGCTCAAGCGGTTCAGCGCAATGTCGCGTAACGGTAAAGCTAACACCAGCGGCTCGGTCTCCGAGACCCTAAGCACCTGCATAGTCCGATGTATCTGCCGAATAAACACCTGAGGATCCTCCTCAGATCTCGAACCATAGAACTCGGGTGGACTACAACCCAGAAAATCCCGAATCCTCAAACTGTCGGCTCTAGGGTTAGCTTCCTGCTCCTGTCTGTTATACCCCGTATTTCCAGAGTACGTACGTAAGGGAATACGTACAAAAAGTCTAGCCTTAAAGTTTAGGCAAAACATTTTTTTGGCCTGACTCGCAAAGCGAATAGTTTTTCAGCGAAACGTTTCCACGACTTCGTAGGGTAAATTCGGCTATGCCATTTCTAATTTTTGCGGATTTTTAGAGGCGAAACATTTTGGACCAGCGGGAGGCGACACTTGTCACCCTCGATTGATGGACTTGAAATCGTCCGTTTGGGCGATTTGGACTATAGTGAACACGTTTTTGTGCCTTGTGCACAAGTCGAGAGTTAGTAGGATATTTGTGTATAGTTAATCCTCTTTACACTTGCCTTGCACTTGTCTTAATCTTGGCCATTGGTTGGCCACTTCTTGACCTATAAATACCCGCCCAGAGATGAAGAGTTCTTCATCCACAAATCTTTCAAGTCTTGAAAATCCTCTCCTCTCCCTTGTAGCCTTTTCGTCCAACACCTCCCCCTCCTTGTGAAGGCCGCGGCGAATACACCCCCTCTAGCCTAGTAGTTTGGCAGGCCCCTAGCCTAGCCAAACCTACCCCCACTCCCTTGGTAGAAAAGTTGCCTTCTTGTATTGTTATAATGCCCAAAATACCTAGCCCAAATACCTTAGTACTTAGTAGAAGTTGTGAAGAACTTCTAAGGTTTCCTTGGACATACAACTTAGGAGCAAAACCTTGCTTTCAGTAGCGACTTTTCTAGGATATTATTGGGCTTACTGCAGGTAACTAATCCTAACCCTCTTTTGAATTAGAGAATACATCTGTAGTAGTATAAGAATAAGTATTAAATACTTAGAAGAATATTGAGAATAGAATTGAGTATTACCACAGTAGAAGGGTTTAAAAGAAAAATAATCAAGCTGTCTTACATAAATTTGTTTTCACGATGAACTTATATAGCTCATGGTAGGGAAGTGCTGCCCGACTTTCAGTAGAATTGTGAACCCTACATTTAGGATGACCTTGAGTAGTCTTTGATAGATATCTGTGACTATTATGGTGACTCTGCTGCGACATATTGACTTGGCGGTGGTTTTATTTGAGAAGGTATGTGATTCTTCCTAAAGCATGATATTTTACAATATATATAACTACGGAAATGTCTTTGACTTAAGCCTGAATAACATTTACGGCAATGCCTCACTTAAGCTGAATAACACTTACGGCAATGCCTGCGGCTTAAGCTGAATAATAAAGATGCGAAAGCATTTCAAAGAATCTTTGAATCATTTTTATGAAGAGAACTAATTGGTTTTAAGCGAAGCTTAAGAGTTATACTAGCCTTATGGGAAGTTAAGTATAACCACTTAAGATTGATAAAAGAAGCAGTTTGCCTATGTGTTTATAACGGACTTATATTGAATTGTGAAAAGAATAATAAGATGGTTTGATAAGTAGACATGATATGATGCTATGTGTGTTAGTGTCTTGTAGCGTTTGTGAAAAGAGTATTCTTGTTGTGCTTATGTTGTTTAACGATAATTTGTTGGGTTAGTGTAGCATCACTCGCTCTTGACATATTAGGGGTTAAATTGCCTCCGTGCGGGGTAGACTCGAGTGATGCAGGACCGTGATTGAGAATACCTGCATGCGGGTCCAAGGGACCTATGCGGGCTACTGAGTTCGGTTAGTGTGCGGGGTTATACCTCATGCGGTCTATGTGGCCATGCGGACGGCGAGTCGGGGCGATCTTAGGAGTAGCTACCCTCGATGCGGGGTTATGTACCTATCACGGGCCTATGTGATTGGCCTATACGGACTCTGAAGTCGAGATTAGGCTTGCATGGTGATACTACGGGCAATTGGCCTGTTCGATCATTCGCGACCTAGAAAAGACACATTCTGATTTACCTATTCTTTGCTCTTGTTTGTGATGTGGCACTATGTGCGGTTTCCTTAGTTGTTTCATACATACTTGCAAAGCCATTTTTAAAATGATATGTTTCATTTAAGTATTTTACAAGTTTCATATACTTAGTACTGTTGTCTTGACCTCCTTGAGTGCGTTCATCTGCGGTAAGAGGCAGCGGTGCTAGATCCACATTCTTAGGATCTACGTTGGTGTCGGGAGCTCCGTCTTTTAGGAGGCTCTACTTTTGGGTATGATCTCACTGTTGTAGATAGTTTTATCTGATCGGTATGGCGGGGCCACTGTCGCCATAGTTGTATATTTCCTTAAGTGCAGTAGTCATGTTATGCGATTGTCGGATGTGGCGCTAAACCATGTTTATATATATATATGCGAAAGCGATGTTTTCTCACATAAAGCGTGTCTTATTTTATAAAGCTGTTTCATGTCTTGCTTTATATTTCGATTACTCGATGTATGACTACTTGGGTGCCGGTGAGGCACGATCCACGGGCCGGGCGAAGTCGTGACAAAAGTGGTATCGAAGCGATTAATCCTCGGAAAGTGTCTGAACCGTATCTAGTAAGTCTTGATTATCGGTGTGTTGTGCACCACACCAATGTCGAGAGGCTATAAGATATTTAGGATTGGTTTCCATTCTTCTCATTACGAGATCGTGCTTTAGAGTTGTGTTATAGGTTGGACCCTCTAACGTATTCCTTTCTGTGATTATGCCTCGCGTAAGGCAACCGGGCGAAGGGCAAAGCGGTAGGAGGCGCTAGCGAGACACCCCGAATCCACGAGGCTCGAGCCCAGTCTATACGAGCAGCGAGTTCTATGGCGCCGCCGGCCCAGCGAGACCACGGTACCAGCCTCCTGTCCCGCGGCACGGGGCGGAGGTTAGGAAGTCTGAGAGATAACTTGACTATTAGCTAAAGTTGTGGCCGTCTGAGAGAGGCTGGATCACGGCGATTCGATTCAGCTCGGCCGGTCGCACCCGTGGTACACCGAGGCGGATAGTTTGAGGCTACGAGATTTCTTGAGTTGTAGCCCGCGAGTTTTCTGGTCGGCGGGAGGATGATCGCGAGGATTCATCCGGCAGGAAGGATCGTGAGGGTGATCAAGGCCTCGAGGCAGTCTGTGACGCCGGTTCGCGTCGGTGCGTGATCTGCGATCGATTGGTTTGATTCATGGGAGTTATCCGGGAAACGCAGCGTCCCACTTCGCAGGATGAGTTCTCGGAGGCTTTCCTCACTCACTTCTTGCCTCGCGGATGAGGAGGCGCGGTGATAGATTTTTACTCTGCGAGCGAGAGGGCCGCTGTCGGGAGTCTGATGTCGAGTTTGATTCATTGGCTCGATATGTCCCGGCGTTGGTAGCGAATATGGAGGATAGGGTGCAGCTATGTCACCGGGCTGAAGCGACTATATGGCGAGTCGTGTGCGGTGTTTCTCTCGGTAGGGTATGGGCATTACCGCGTGCGAGCTCGTGCTCTTGGATGTGAGGCGTAGAGACAGCGGGTTGGCGACGGCGAAGGCGGGGCAGCGAAGTCTTTTGGTAGCTATCGTGGTGGCGGCCTCGTGGCGATCTGGGTGCACCACGGCCAGCCCGAGCACTCTGCGCCGTCTCGGCCGGCGAGATATTCGAGGCGAACGGGGCCCAGGACTTGAGCGTCGAGCGGCGAAATGCTGGCGTCAGAACCACCGCCGGTGTGGCCGTCACGGTAGATCCGCCGGGAGTTGTGGTGCTACGGGAGTTTGTTTGATTGTGGCGGCCAGAGTCACTATCACGGCTTGTCAGGCCGAGGCGATCTTGATGGTAGGAGTCGGCCTACGGGTTCTTTCGGTCTTCTTCATCCCGCGATTACTGCCCAGAGGGCAAGGTACTCATGGACGGCGGTCGCGTGAGGTCGTGGCGCGGGTCCCGATTCTAAGCGGTCCTCGAAGCGCATTTATGCTTTGTCCGGTAAGCGGGATCGGGAGGCCTCACTGATGTAAATCACGGTACTTTATCGGTTTAGGTTTGATGTGTATGCCTTGATAGATCGGGTTCTACTCTGTCTATATATCTCCCTTGTTGCTAGTAGGATAGGGATAGAGCACGAGTCCATAGACCGCTTTCGAGGTAGCTACGCGATGGGTGATTCGATGGTAGCTCGGCGGGTATATAGAGCTTGTCTGTGACCGTTCTGATCGTCGGACCACTGGCGGAGCTTGATAGAGTTAGAGATGATTGACCGGCGTGATCATGGGGATGGATTGGCTAGCTTCTTGCTACGCCAATGTAGGCTGAGAGAGAAAGTAGTGCAGTTCCGGTTTCTGAGGCCGGTTGTTGAGTGGGAGAACGCGGTCTCGCCGAGGTAGGTTTATTTCCTACCTCGAGGCTAGGAAGATGGTGCAGAAGGGTATATCTACCATCTCGTTCGGGTGTTTGATCTTTGAAGGCTGCGGTACAGATTTTGATCGATTCGATGATCGAGTTCCCTGACGTGTTTCGGATGACCTCCGGGTATCCTCCGAGAGGAGATTGAGTTTGTATTGACATATTGCGGACACTCGGCCTATTTCTATTCGCCATACGAATGGCACTGCCGAGTTGAGAGTTGAAGGATCGACTTAGAGATTTCTTTGGAGAAGGGCTTCATCAGGCCTAGTGTTTCTCTCCACAGGAAGCGCGGTATTGTTCGTGAAGAAGAAGGGCGGGGCCTTTGCGCATGTGTGTTGATTCTGACGGTGAACAAGGTGACCATTAAACGAATACCCCGCTTCCCGGGATTGATGATTTGTTCGACCGGTTGCGGTGCGAGATGTTTCTCAAGATTGATCTGCGATCGGGCTATCATCAGTGCGAGTCGAGAGGTGGATGTCCACAGATTGCATTCGAGGACTGAAATGCGGGCATTATGAGTTCGGTCATGTCTTTTGGGTTGACCGATGCTCGTGGTATTCATGGATTTGATGAACCGAGTGTTCATTGATGATATCTTGGTTTATTCTCGCTCGAGGCGGGAGCGTGCGGGCATTGAGCTGTCTTGTGATTCTCGGGACAGCAGTTATGCCAAGTTTTCCAAATGTGAGTTTTGGTTGACTTGATGGCGTTTCTTGGGCATATTGTCGGGCTGATGGCATTCAGTGGATCTGACCAAGATCGGCGATCGGGACTTGGCTGAACCTCTTACTCAGCCAGAGGTTCGCGATTTTACGGGCCTTGCGAGGATATTATCGGTTCGTAGAAGTTTGCTTCTATCTGCACCATTGACTAGTGACTGAAAGGCGGCCAAGTTTGATGGTGATGCTTGTGGCGGGGTTTCGATTCTTTGAAAGAAGGCGGCGGACGCCCGTTCTTACTCTTCCGGAGGTCGGATGGTTATGCGTGTATTGTGATCGTCGGGCATCGGGTTGGGATGTGTGTTGATGCGGCATGGCGGGGTTATAGCATATGCATCCAGCGGTGAAGAAACACGGAGGAACTACCCGCCCGTGATTTGGAGTTGGCGGTAGTGATTCACGCTTTGAAGATCTGGAGGCACTATTTGTATGGGGTTCACGTGGATATTTATACGGACCACAAGAGCCTCGGTATATCTTGACGGAGGAGTGAACTTCACGGCGAGGCGGTGGTTAGAGTTGCTTAAGGATTACGATGTTGATATCTGTACCACCGGGAAGGCCAATGTTGTGGCGGATCTTTCTTAGTCGTAGGTCGATGGGAGCTTTATCGGATGTGCGGCTAGAGAGGAGGACATGGTTCGTGATTTGCATCGATTGGCGAGCCTTGGTGTCGTTTGTTTGATTACGATAGCGGTGGGGTTAGAGTTCGTGAGGTTGCGAGTCTTCCATCGTCGAGGTGAAGAAGCCTTGATTCGAGGATCGGCTTTGATTCGATATCGTGATCTGACTCTTACGTGAGGGCAAGGGTCGCTTTTGGTAGCACGATGGGGTGCTAAGGTTTGAGAAGCGGTATGTGTTCGGATGTTTGAGGACTTGCGGTAGGTTCTTGGGGAAGCACGCGGTAGCGTTACTCTATCCGTCGAGTCGACCAAGATGTACCACGACGCCGATCTGTGTATTGGTGGGATGGCTTGAAGAGGGCGTTGCGAGTTCGTAGCTCGGTGCGTGTTGTCGGCGGTGAAGGTAGAGCACGGAGGCACAGTGGTTTATTCTGACGATTGAGATCGACACGGAAGTGGGAGGTAATCAACATGGACTTCATCACGGGGTTACCTCGCACTCGGAGGAGACATGATTCTATATGGGTTATCGTCGGCGGTGTGAAATCAGCCCACTTCCTTCCGTCAGAGCGACCTTTTCGGTGAGATTATGCGAACTTTACATCAGAGATCGTCGGTGCATGGAGTCCCTCTTGATCATATCGACGGAGAGCCGATTTCGGCTAACTTACTGAGTCCTTCCAGAGGAGTTTAGGGGCGGTGAGCACAATCTTGCATTTCATCCACGAGCCCAGACGAGGCGAGCGCACTATCGGACTGCGAGATATCTTTGCGAGCTGTGTTATTGACCGATGGTAGTTGGGAGGATCATTTTCCTCTAGTTGAGTTCGCGTATAATAATAGCTACCACTCCGGTATTCGGATGGCGCCTTATGAGGCCTTGTAGGAGGAAGTGCGGTCGCCTATAGGTTGGTTCGATGTGGGCGAGTGCGGCTAGTGGGACGATTTGATACGAGACGATGGATAAGGTGAAGCTTATCCGAGGCGGCTATTAACGGCTGAGTCGGCAATCGTATCGAGATCATCGTCGTCGGCATCTTGAGTTGAGGTTCATGATTGGGTTTTCCTAAAGTGTCACCCATGAAGGTGTGATGAGATTCGGGAAGAAGGAAACTGGCCCTAGGTACATTGGGCGTTTGATTGTCGCGGTAGGTAAGGTTGCCTATGAGTTGGATCGTAAATCCGATCTGGAAGCGATGCATCCGGTTTTCACGTATCTATCTTTGAGAGATGTATCGAGGATCCATCTAGTGCTTCCGTTGGCGATGTCGGTGGCCGAGGTTATCGTATGAGGATATTCCCATAGCGATAGTCGATCGTCGGAGTTAGGCGTCTGCGGACCAGGGCGTGGCTTCCGTCAAAGTCTTGTGGCGGAACGAGCTCGAGGAGGAGATGGCGTGGGAAGCGAGGAGGACATGAGGCGAGTATCCTACTTTATTCCCGCGCCTCGGGTAAATTCACTTTCCTACTTGTAAATTTTCGTTATCGTTTACGCCTAAGTGTTGCTCGTGGCGTGTGTGGCATTTGCAACTTTTTAATTTATGACTAATCTTATCGTTAACTGTGTTGGGAAGGAACATTGGGGACGAATGTTTCTAAGGAGGAGAATGTTATACCGTATTTCGAATGCGTGCGTGGGGAATACGTGCAAAAGTCTAGCCTTAAAGTTTAGGCAAAGCGTTTTTTTGGCGCAACTCACAAAGCGAATAGTTTTCAGGCGAAGCGTTTCCACTTTCGTAGGGTAAATTCCGTCTATGCCATTTCTAATTTTTGCGGATTTTTAGAGGCGAAACATTTTGGACCAGCGGGAGGCGACGCTGTCACCCCGATTGATGGACTTGAAATCGTCCATTTGGACGATTTGGACTATGGTGAACACGTTTTTTGTGCCTTGTGCACAAGTCAAGAAGTTGGTAGGATATTTGTGTATAGTTAATCCTCACCCTACACTTGCCTTGCACTTGTCTTAATCTTGGCCATTGGTTGGCCACTTCTTGACCTATAAATACCTCTTAGAGATGAAGAGTTCTTCGTCAAATCTTTCAAGTCTTGAAAATCCTCTCCTCTCCTTGTAGCCTTTTGTCACGACCCGTTCGGGGCAGTGGTAGTGCCTCTGGGGCACCCAGTAGTCATACATCAGTAATCGGAAATATAAAGCAAGACATGAAGCAGTTTATAAAATAAGACACGATTTATGTGAGAAAACATCGCCTTTCGGCTATATATATATAAACATGGTTTAGCGATTACATCCTATTAATCAGCATACAACATGACTACACAGACCTCAGGAAATATACAACTATGGCGGGACAGGGCCGCCATACCACTGGCTATGCAAAACTATCTACAACGGAGATCATACCCAGTAGAGCCTCAGGAAAAGATGGAGCTCGGCAGCGTAGAGATCCTAAGAATGTGGATCTAGCACTTGCTTGCCACCTGCGGCATGAGCGCGGCCCAGAAGGTCGATGCAACGGTACTAAGTATATGAAACTTGTAAAATACTTAAATGAAACATATCATTTAAAGCGATTTTGCAAGTATGTATGAAACAACGAAAAGCGCATAGTGCCACATCCGCAACGAAGCGTGATAGGTAAGCGCAGATTCTTTTCTAGTGCGAATGATCAGCGAGCAATTGCAGTAGTATCACCATGCAAGCCTAATCACGGACTCGTAGTCGCGTAGGCCAATCACGTAGGCCGCGTAGTGCATAACCGCGTCGAGTGCTACCTCGCATCGGCGTAAATCCTGGACTGCGTCGTCGCGTAGCGCATAGACGCGTGAGGTATAACCCGCGCACTAACACGGAACTCCGTAGCTCGCATAGGTCCTTGGACCGCGTGAGGTATTCTCGAATCATGGTCCCAGACCGCTGAGTCTACCCGCGTCGGAGGCGGCTTAACCGGTAATATGTCAAGAGGTGAGTGATGCTACACTAACCTAACGAACTATCGTTAAACAACATAAGCACAACAAGAATACTCTTTTTCAAGCGTTACAAGACACTAACACCATAGCATCATATCATGTCTACTTATCAAACCATCTTATTATTCTTTTCACGATTCAATATAAGTGCATTATAAACACATAGGCAAGCTGTTTCTTTTATCAATCTTAAGTGGTTATACTTAACTTCCCATAAGGCTAGTATAACTCTTAAGCTTGTTTAAAAACCAATTAGTTCTCTTACAGTAAAAATGATTGATATTCTTTTGAAATGCTTTGAGATCTTTATTATTAGGGCTTAAGCGAGGCATTCTTAGTAAGTGTTGTCGGGCTTAAGCGCGAGGCATTGCGTAAGTGTTATTCGAGCTTAAGCGTGAGGCATTCGTAAATGTTATTCGAGCTTAAGTCAAAGACATTGCCGTAGTTATATATATTGTAAAATATCATGCTTTAGGAAGAATCACATACCTTCTGAAAACCACACGAGTTGAATATGTCGCGAGAGAGTCGACTATAATAGTCACGGATATCTATCAAAGACTACTCTGAAGGTCATCCTAGCGGAGGGTTCACAATTACGGAAAGTCGGGCACTTCCTGCGGTGAGCTATATAAGTCTCTTTGTGAAAGCAGATCTATGTGTAAAATCTGATTGATTATTCTTCTTTTAAACCCTTCTGCGTGGTAGCAGTTCATTTCTATTCTGCAATATTCTTCTAAGTATTTAATACTTATTCTTATACTACTACGGTATGTATTCTCTAATTCAAAGAGGTTAGGATTAGTTACCTCGGTAAGCCCAATAATATCTAGAAAAGTCGTGCGAGCAAGTTTTGCTCCTGGTTGTATGCTCAGAAAGCCTAGAAGTTCTTCACAACTTACTAAGTACTAAGGTATTTGGGCTGGGGTATTTTGGGCATTATAACAATACAAGAAGGCGACTTTTCTACCAAGGGAGGGTAGGTTTTGGCTAGGCTAGGGGGCCTCGGCCAAACTACTAGGCTAGAGGGGGTGTGTTCGGCCAGGGCCTTCACAGGAGGGAGGTGTTGGGCGAAAGGCTGCAAAGGAGAGGAGAGGATTTTCAAGACTTGGAAAGATTTGTGGATGAAGAACTCTTCATCTCTAAGAGGGTATTTATAGGTCAAGTGGCCAACCAATGGCGAAGATTAAGACAAGTGCAAGGCAAGTGTAGGGTGAGGATTAACTATACACAAATATCCTACCAACTCCTTGACTTGTGCACAAGGCACTGGCGTGTTCACATAGTCCAAATCGTCCAAATGGGCGATTTCAAATCCATCGGTGGAGGGTGACAAGTGTCGCCCTCCGTTGGTCCAAAATGTTTCGTCTCTCGGAAAAATCCATAAAATTAGAAATGGCATAGCCGGAATTTACCCTACGGCGTGGAAAGCGTTTAGTCGGAAAACTATTCGTTTTGTGAGTTGTGCCAAAAAAGCGTTTTGCCTAAACTTTAAGGCTAGACTTTTTGTCGTATTCCCTACGTGCGTACTGCGGAAATCGGTATAACATTCTCCCTCGCCGAAACATGCGTCGAATGTTCCTTCCCAAAACGATTAACGATAAGATTCTTCATAACTTAAAGCGATTGTAAATGCCACACACGCGAAGCGACACTTAGCGAAGCGATAACGAAAATTTACAAGTAGGAAAGTGAATTTACGGAGGTGTGGGAATAGGTGAGATACTCGCCTCATGTCCTCACCGGCTTCCCACGTCATCTCTCCCGAGCTCGTTCCGCCACAAGACTTTGTGGAAGCCACGTCCTTGGTCCGCGACGCCTAACTTTGACGATCGACTATCGCTATGGGAATCTCCTCATCGATAACCCCTCGATCACTGGACATCGTCAATCGGGTTTACCCTAGATGGATCCGATACATCTCCTCGGCATAGATACGTGAAAAAGCGGATGCTGCCTCCGGATCGGACGGCGAGATCAACTCATAGCAACGCCTGCGGACAATCGAAGCGGCCCGATGTACCTGAAATTTGAAGTTTCCCTTCTTCCGAATCTCATCACACCGCCGTGGGTGACACCTTTAGGAAAACCCAATCATGAACCTCGAACTCAAGATCCGAAGCGGCGATGATCTTCATACGACTTGCCGACTACGAAATGTCGATAGCGCTCTCGGATAAGCTTCACCTTATCCACTCTTTGTACCAAATCTGGTCCCACTAGCCGCACCTCGCCCACATCGAACCAACCTATAGGCGATCTGCACTTCCTCCATACAAGGCCTCATGGCGCCGTCGAATCTTTGGAGTGGTAGCTATTATTATCTGCGAACTCAACTAGAGGCAAATGATCCTCCCAACTACCGAAGTCGATAACATGGGCTCGCGACATATCCTCGAAGTGCGGATAGTGCGCTCTGCTGTCCGTGCATGCGTGGATGAAATGCGTTACTCGAGCTCACTGCGTCCTAAACCCTCTGGAAGGACCTCGAAGTTAGCCGAAATGGCGGGCTCCTGCATGCGATATGATCGAGTAGGGACTCCATGCGATCGGCGATCTCGGATGTAAAGTGCGGCATAATCCTCGGTAGAAAGGTCGTCTGCGGGAAGGAAGTGGGCTGATTTAAATCGACTATCGGCGATAACCCATATAGAATCATGTCTCCGAGTGCGAGGTAACACTGTGATGAAGTCCATGTTGATTACCTCCACTTCGGTCGGGATCTCAATCGTGCGTAACAAACCACCGGGCCTCGGTGCTCTGCCTTCGCTGCGACAACACGGGCTGAGCTACAAACTCTGCAGCGTCCTCTTGAAGCCATCCCACTGATACGGATCTAAGGTCGTGGTACGTCTTGATCGACCGGATGGATAGAGTAACGCTTGTGTGCTTCCCAAGAACTCTTGAAGTCTGAAACATCCTGGAACACCTGATGCCCTCAAACCTTAGCACCCGTCGTGCTACCTCGACCGCGCCTCACGAAGAGGCGTATCACGATATCGAATCAAAGTGGATCCTCGGCTGTTGCCTCTTCACCTCGCCGACGATGGAAGACTCGGCAACCTCACGAACTCTAACCCAGCTGCTATCGAGAATCAAACAAAGCGGACACGAGGCTCGCTGGCGATGCAAATCACGAACCATGTCCTCCTCTCTAGCTGCACATCCGATAGGCTCCCCATTGACCTCGACTAAGGCGTACGCCACAACATTGGCCTTCCGGGTGATACGGGATATCAACATCGTAATCCTTAAGCAACTCTAACCACCGTCTACGCCGTAAGTTCGGCTCCTGCGGTGAAGATATCTTTGGAGGCTCTTGTGGTGCGTATAAATATCCACGTGAACCCCATACAAATAGTGCCTCGGATCTTGGCGTGAATCACGGTGCGACTCCAAATCATGGGTGGGGTAGTTCTCTCGTGTTTCTTCGGTGTCGGGATGCATATGCTATAACCGCCATCTTTGCATCAACACACATCCCAACCCGATGCGGCGCATCCTGATACACGACATAACCATCTGGACCCTGCGGAAGTAAGAGCGAGGCGGTCGTCGGTCTCACTTTCGGCAGCTGGAAACCACACTCGCGACATCGATCCGCGAAACTTGCCGCCATACGAGTCGACCTAGTCAATGGTGCAGATAAAGCAAACTTCTCTGAACGCCGATAATATCTGCAAGGCCCGACTGCGAACCTCTGCCGGAGTAGTAGGTGCAGGCGAGTCTCGATCGCCGATCTTGGCGTATCCACTCGAATACCATCGGCCCGACAATATGCCCGAAAGCATGCGAAGTCAGCAAAACTCACATTTGGAAAACTTGGCGTTTGCTGGTCTGGAGAAGCGTCGGCCTGACGCCAAATGCTCGCGTGCTCCTGCTCTGGCGAGAATAAACCAAGATATCATCGATGAACACTATCACGAGCGTGTCCAAAAATGGTTTGAACACTCGGTTCATCAAATCCATGAATACCGCGGAGCATTGGTCAACCAAAGACATGACCCGAACTCATAATGCGTCTGGGTCACGAATGCGATCTAGGGACATCCGCTCTCGACTACTTTGATGATAGCGATCGCGGATCAATCTTGGAAAACATCTCGCACTTCGCAGTCGAACAAATCATCAATCACAGGAAGGGTATACATTCTTAATGGTCACCTTGTTGGTACTGTAATCAACACACGTGCGGCGTCCGTCACTGCTTCTTCACGAACAATCTGGCGCTCCCGGGAGAAACACTAGGCACGATGAAGCCGCTTCTCCGGCCAAATCTCTAAGCCGATCCTTGACTCTCAACTCGGCGGTGCCATTACGTATGGCGGAATGGAAATAAGCCGAGTGTGCCGCAATATGTCAATACAAAACTCAATCTCCTCTCGGGAGGATGCGGGAGGTCATGCGGAAACACGTCGGGAACTCGACTCTGGGCCAGTGAAAATCTGGTACGCGGCTTGATATCAAACACGAGCGAGATGGTAGATATACCCGCGTGCCATCTTCCTAGCCTTGGTAGGAAATAAACCTACCCTCGGCGTCTGGTGCTCCTCGCTCCCAACAATGGCTCGCTCGAGCCGGAACCGTCTACTCTCTCTGCGGTCTACATTGGCGTAGCGAAGCTAGCCAATCCGTCCCCATGATCACGTCGAAGTCGATCATCTCTAACTCTATCAAGTCGGCTGAGGTCCCGGCGTAAATAGTCACGGGACAAGCTCATATACCGCCGAGCTACCACTGAATCACCAGGCGTAGCTACCTCGAAAGGGTCTATGGACTCGGGCTCATCCACATCTACTAGCAACAAGGGAGATATATGGGGCGAGTAGAACCGGATCTATCAAGGCATACATCAAACCGAGCGATAAAGTACACGTGGCGACATCGGTGAGGCCTCACGATCTGTCGGTGGACAAAGCATAAATGCGGTTCGAGGACCGCTAGAAGCTGGACCGCGCCACGACCTCTGCCGCGACTGCGGTCCATGAGTACCTTGCCCTCGGCGAGTAAGCTGTCGAGGATGAAGAAGGCGAAAGAACACGTAGGTGACCCTACCATCGGCCGCCCCGGTCGGACGATTCGCGCATAGTGACCTGGCCTGGCCAATCGAAACAAACTCGTAGCACCACAACTCCGAAGTGGGATCGCATCCCGGCCACTGCGAGGGTGGTCCCCGTCGGCGATCTCTGCGCTCTGGGCGTCTGAAGTCTGAGGCCACAGTGCGCCTCGAATATCTGGGTCTTGAGGCAGCGGGAGTGCTCTGGGCTGGCGTGGTGCAAATCTAGGCTGCGAGGCCGCCACCACGATAGCCACCAAAAGACCTGCCGTCTGGTCTTAACCTGCGCTGTCAACGGCGGTCTCTACGCTCACATCCAAGAGCATGAGCTGCGTGCGGGTAATGTCCATACCGGTGGAGAGAAACACCCGCGCATGACTTCGGCCATATAGTCGTCTGCAGGTGACATAGCGGTGCACCTATCCTCATATCTGCTACCAATCTTTGGGACATATCGAGCCGATGAATCAAACTCGACATTGTACTCCACGGTCGTCCTCTGCCTCGATGGTAAAAATCTATCGGCCGCGCCCTCGCCATCTGTGGAGGCAGAAGTGAGTGAGGAAAGCCTCGAGAACTCATCCCAAGTAGGCGGGGCGTGCTCTCCGGGATAACTCCCGTGAATCAAACCAATCATTGCGGTATCACGCGTGACCGATGCGAACCGGTCACGGACTACGTCTCTGAGGCCTTGATCACCTCGTGATCCTCTGGTGGCGGATGAACTCCTGCGGATCATCCTCCGACCTCGACCAGTAAAACTACGGCGGGCTACAACTCGAAATCTCGTAGCCTCAAACTATACGCCTCGGGTGTACCAGATGCGGCCGTGGCTGGAGAGGCTGAGCTGGCGCGTCCGGCCTCTCCTGTGTCGGGCCTGACTTTGCCAATAGCGGGCCATCTCCTTGTACCTAACTCCTCGCCCGGTGTGGGGCGGGAGGTGTGGGTGCTGTGGTCTCTTGAAATTTTGGCGGCGTCATAGAACTCGTAGTCTGGTATAGGCGGGCACGAGCCCTCGTGATTACGGGTGTCTAGCGGCTCCTCCTCGCTGCCGCCACGGGCGGGTTGCCTTGCGTGGAGGCATAAGCATCTGGGAAAGGAATACGTTAGAGGTCAACCTATAACCGGCTCTAAAGCACGATCTCGGAATGAGATGAATGGAAACGATCCTAAATATCTTATAGCCTCACGATTATTGGTGTGGTGCGCGGCACCGATAATCAAGAACTACTAGATACGATGCGTAGACACTTTCCGAGGATTAAGCGCTCACGATACCACTTTTGTCACGACCCGTTAGGGGCGTGTTGGTGCCTTCTTGCACCACAGTAGTCATACAGTGTCAGTGGAAATATAAAGCAAGACATGAAGCTTGATTTATAAAATAAGACCACGGTTTATGTGAGAAAACATCCCCTTTCGTCATCTATATATATAAACATGGTTTAGCGATTACATCAAACCTTTGTACAACATGACTACAGACCTCTGAAATATACAACTATGGCGGGGCGGGGCCATACCCACTGTATACAAAACTATCTACAACGGGAGATCATACCCAAAAGTAGAGCCTCGGAAAAGATGGAGCTCAGACACGCGTAGAGATCCTAAGACTGTGGATCTAGCACCTGCTTGACATTACCTGAGGCATGAACGCAGCCCCCCGAAGGAGGTCAGTACAATAGGTACTAAGTATATGAAACTTGTAAAATACTTAAATGAAACATATCATTTTAAAAACAGTTTGCAAGTATGTATGAAACAACGAGAAAGCCGCGCATAGTGTCACATCACAAGCAAGGCGTGATAGGTAAGCGTAGCGAGGTCTTTTCTGAGTGCGAATGATCGAAGCGAGGCAATTGCGTAGTATCACCATGCAAGCCTAATCACGGACTCCGTAGTCGCATAGCCAATCCGTAGGCCCGCGTAGGGTCGTAACCCGCGTCGGTGCTACTCCTCGGCGTCTGGACTCGTCGTCGCGTGGCCACATAGACGCGTGGTATAACCCGGCTAACACCGGAACTCCGTAGCTCGCATAGGTCCGCTTGGACCCGCATGAGGTATTCTCGAATCATGGTCCCGGACGCTGAGTCTACCCGCGTCGGACGACAACCCGGTAATATGTCAGAGGTGGTGATGCTACACTAACCTACGACTTATCGTTAAACAACATAAGCCTGACAAGAATACTCTTTTTCACAAGCGTTACAAGACACTAACACGCATGCGGCATATCATGTCTACTTATCAAACCATCTTATTATTCTTTTCACAATTCGATATAAATCATTATAAACACATAGGCAAAGCTTGTTTCTTTTATCAATCTTAAGTGGTTATACTTAACTTCCCATAAGGCTAGTATAACTCTTAAGCTTGTTTAAAAACCAATTAGTTCTCTTACATTAAAAATGATTGATATTCTTTTGAAATGCTTTCGGATCTTTATTATTGAGGCTTAAGCGCGAGGCATTCTTAGTAAGTGTTGTCGGGCTTAAGCGTGAGGCATTGCCGTAAATGTTATTCAGGCTTAAGTCAAAGACATTTCCGTAGTTATATATATTGTAAAATATCATGCTTTAGGAAGAATCACATACCTTCAGTGAAAACCACTGAGTTGAATATGTCGCGTGAGAGTCGACCTATAATAGTCACGAATATCTATCAAAGACTACTCGAAGGTCATCCTAAGCAGAGGTTCACAATTACGGAAAGTCGGGCGCACTTCACTGCCGGTGAGCTATATAAGTCTCTTTGTGAAAGCATCCTATGTGAAAATGCGATTGATTATTCTTCTTTTAAACCCTTCTCTTTGTAGTAACAGTTCAATTCTATTACGCAATATTCTTCTAAGTATTTAATACTTATTCTTATACTACTACGGTATGTATTCTCTAATTCAAAAGAGGTTAGGATTAGTTACCTCGGTAAGCCCGATAATATCCTAGAAAAGTCGCGTGAGCAAGGTTTTGCTCTAAGTTGTATGCTCAGAGAAACCTTAGAAGTTCTTCACAACTTCTACTAAGTACTAAGGTATTTGGGCTAGGAGTATTTTGGGCATTATAACAATACAAGAAGGCAACTTTTCTACCAAGGGAGGGGGTAGGTTTGGCTAGGCTAGGGGCCTCGGCCAAACTACTAGGCTAGAGGGTGTGTTCGGCCAAGGGCCTTCACAAGGAGGGGAGGTGTTGGACGAAAGGCTACAAGGGAGAGGAGAGGATTTTCAAGACTTGGAAAGATTTGTGGATGAAGAACTCTTCATCTCTGGGGTATTTATAGGTCAGAAGTGGCCAACTAATGGCCAAGATTAAGACAAGTGCAAGGCAAGTGTAGGGTGAGGATTAACTATACACAAATATCCTACCAACTCCTTGACTTGTGCACAAGGCCAAAAGCGTGTTCACCGTAGTCCAATTCGTCCAAATGGACGATTTCAAATCCATCAATTGGAGGGTGACAAGTGTCGCCCTCCCGTTGGTCCAAAATGTTTCGTCTCTCGGAAAAATCCGCAAAAATTAGAAATGGCATAGCCGGAATTTACCCTACGAAAGCTGTGGAAACGTTTCGTCGGAAAACTATTCGTTTTGTGAGTTGTGCCCAAAAAAAAAACGTTTTGCCTAAAATTTAATGCTAGACGTTTTGTACATATTCCTTACGTGCGTACTCTGAAATACTGGTATAACACCTTTCGCCCAACACCTCCCCTCCCTTGTGAAGGCCCTGGCCGAATACACCCCTCTAGCCTAGTAGTTTGGCCGAGGCCCCTAGCCTAGCCAAACCTACCTCTCCTTGGTAGAAAAGTTGCCTTCTTGTATTGTTATAATGCCCAAATACCCTAGCCCAAATACCTTAGTACTTAGTAGAAGTTGTGAAGAACTTCTAAGGTTTCATGGAGCATACAACTTAGGAGCAAAACCTTGCTCAGTGCGACTTTTCTAGGATATTATTGGGCTTACGAGGTAACTAATCCTAAACCTCTTTTGAATTAGAGAATACATCTTGTAGTAGTATAAGAATAAGTATTAAATACTTAGAAGAATATTGCAGAATTGAATTGGTATTACCATGATGAAGGGTTTAAAGAAAAATAATCAATCAGCTTACATAGGAATGTTTTCACGATGAACTTATATAGCTCACCGTAGGAAGTGCTGCCCGACTTTCCGTAGAATTGTGAACCTCTGTTTAGGATGACCTTCGAGTAGTCTTTGATAGATATCTGTGACTATTATAGGTGACTCTGTGCGACATATTCAACTTGGCGGTGGTTTTTTGAGAAGGTATGTGATTCTTCCTAAAGCATGATATTTTACAATATATATAACTACGGCAATGTCTTTGACTTAAGCCTGAATAACATTTACGGCAATGCCTCACGGCTTAAGCCTGAATAACACTTACGGCAATGCCTCGCGGCTTAAGCCTGAATAATAAAGATCTGAAAGCATTTCAAAAGAATACTGAATCATTTTTAACAGAAGAGAACTAATTGGTTTTTAAACAGAAGCTTAAGAGTTATACTATCCTTATGGGAAGTTAAGTATAACCACTTAAGATTGATAAAAGAAACAGTTTGCCTATGTGTTTATAACAGACTTATATTGAATTGTGAAAAGAATAATAAGATGGTTTGATAAGTAGACATGATATGATGCTATGTGTGTTAGTGTCTTGTAACGTTTGTGAAAAAGAGTATTCTTGTTGTGCTTATGTTGTTTAACGATAAGTTGTTAGGTTAGTGTAGCATCACTCACCTCTTGACATATTACCGGGGGTTAAGCTGCCCTCCGATGCGGGGTAGACTCAGGCGGTCTGGGACCATGATTCGAGAATACCTCGCGAGTCCAAGGACCTATGCGAGCTACGGGAGTTCCAGTTAGTGTGCGGGGTTATACCACGCGTCTATGTGGCCATGCGGACGGCAGTCGGGGCGATGCCGAGTAGCTACCTCGACGCGGGGTTATGTACCTATGCGGGCCTATGTGATTGGCCTATGCAGACTACGAGTCGGATTAGGCTTGCATGGTGATACTACGAAATTGGCCACTGTTTGATCATTCGCACCTAGAAAAGACCATTACGGTTACCTATTCTTTGCTCTTGTTTGTGATGTGGCACTATGCGGTTTCCTTGTTGTTTCATACATACTTGCAAACTGTTTTTAAAATGATATGTTTCATTTAAGTATTTTTTTACAAGTTTCATATACTTAGTACCTGTTGTACTGACCTCCTTCGGGGGGCTGCGTTTATGCCGCAGGTAAGGGCAAGCAGGTGCTAGATCCACATTCTTAGGATCTCTACGTTGGTGTCGGGAGCTCCATCTTTTCCGAGGCTCTACTTTTGGGTATGATCTCCGTTGTAGATAGTTTTGCATGCAGTCGGGTATGGCGGGCCCTGTCGCCATAGTTGTATATTTCCTTAAGTGCAGTAGTCATGTTTATGCGATGTCGGATGTAGCTGCTAAACCATGTTTATATATATATATCAAAGGCGATGTTTTCACATAAATATGTCTTATTTTATAAAGCTGTTTCATGTCTTGCTTTATATTTCGATTACTCGATGTATGACTACTTGGGTGCCGGTGAGGCACGATCCACGAACGGTCGTGACATCACGCCTTGCCTACCACTATGCTAGTCAATAACCTGATTTGCTCTCCAGAATCACTATACTCCGCCCCTGGCTGAGAGACTGGAGGCTCAGGTATCGGAACCCTGGAGCTGCGGCTGCTCTCTGCTCCTCTAATACTGCCGGTGTAACTGAACTCGCCGCCTGGACCACAACCTCCGGCATAGTCTGGGCCTGAGTCCTAGTAACCTCATGCGCGCACTAGCGACTCCTGCTTTGCGCTTTGCCCTTTCGGGCCACGGTCGCTCCGTGGAGGCATACCGATACATAAGAATAGGTCGGAAGGATTCAACCTAAATAAGCAGTTCTCTTGCGATCTCGAGAGAGAGAAGAATGAAACCAATCCTAAATGTCCTGCGACCTCACGATTATAGATGTGGTGCACAACACGATAATCAAGACACTACTGAACACGGCTGTAGACACTTTCCGAGGACTAAGCGCTCGATACCACTTTTGTCACGACCGACCCGGGCGCGGAAGTGCCCTACACAGGCACCCACTGAGTTACATCGAGATAATCAGCGGAACATACATGAACTTATAAAATTAAACAACAAGAATTTAAACAACAGGTTAGCCGATAAGGCTACCTCCCTGGACACATATACATATACTTACACATCCGCAGTTACATCCTTTTTTTTTTTGCATACCGACCCACAAGATATGACTACAGACCTCTAAGAATTACAACTGTGTAGGGACAGGGCCCCGTCGTACCCCTGAATGTACATAAATCTACAACATCAGGGAAACCATACCCAAAAGATAAGCCTCCGGAGTGAATGGAGCTTCTTCCCAAAAACTGAACAGAGATCTTAAGAGCAAGGATCACCAACCTGTGTACCTAACACCTGCGGGCATGACGCACCCAGAAGAAGTCGATTACTATAGGTACCGAGCATGGAACAGAAATAAGGTACAGTAACCAAATCATAACTGTATAAAAGAATGACAGGGGCAAGTATAAAAATGAAATACCAGATCCTACCGTGCCATTTTAACTCCTGAAATCAATCGTACATTAACCGTTCTTTTCCTTCTTTTATTAAGAATTAATCATCATATTCTTACATACATACTTAAGAATTCAATCAAGTTTTCCACATAACTTACATATCTTACATAACATAATCCGTCCCTTTATGGAGGGACTTCTTATTTGGGATCTTATTTTGATTATCCATACGTGATAATGTAATCCGGCCCATTTGCGGGACACGGTGTACTGATGAATCATGTGGCATATTTCAGCCCGCCTGTGGAGCTCAGTGTACTATGGAATCATGTAGCATAATCTGGCCCGCCTGTGGAGCTCGGTGTACTGTGGAATCATGTAGCATAATCTGGCCCTCCAGTGGAGCTCGGTGTACTGTGGAATCATGTAGCATAATCCGGCCCGCCTGTGGAGCTCGGTGTACTGTGGAATCATGTAGCATAATCCGGCCCGCCTATGGGGCTCGGTGTAAGATGACGTAACCCGGCCTATGTGTAGGCTCGGGGTAATATGACGTAATCCGGCCTATGTGTAGGCTCGGTGTATCTCATAACATAATCCGGCCTATTTGTAGGCTCGGTGTATCTCATAACATAATCCGACCTATTTGTAGGCTCAGTGTGATTTTCCTTACATAACATTTTAAACCATATCTTTACTTCTTCTTAAGTCGTTATAACAACTTTCCATAAAGCTATTATAACAACCTTTCATTTTAGAGAACTTAAGACACTTTTATTCTTACAACATTAGGGGAACTAAACCCAAAAATACTACGTACATACATACTTAAAAAGAATCATATAACTCCCTTCTTTTTAAAGCTCGAGTCACATACTCTTTTGGAAACCATCTTCTTAACTTTTGAAATAAATTAAGAAGCCATACTTTTTAAAGTTTAGTCATTTCCACTCATAAAATCAAGGCTTATAGTATTAACACCTCGTAGCATACACTCTTTAAAATCATGTAGCTTATACTTATAAAATCATGTCATCTATACTTTAGAAATCAAGTCCCATAACTTGAAAAATAAAGTTTCATAATCCTTTAAAGACAATCAAAGTTCATAGTCTTAAAACTTCATAACATACATTCTTTAATGTCCATTTACTTATACTTATAAAATCATGTCGTCTACACTTTAGAAATCAAGTCTCATAACTTGAAAAAACAAAGTTCCATACACTTCCAAAACCAAGTAGCTTATTCTCTTTAAAATCATATAACTTCCACTCTTAAAATCAATCCCCTTTTCACATATAAATTCAAGTCATTTTCAAACATAAAATCAACTTACTTACTTCAAATAAATCAAGGCACATATCTTTAAATCAAACCTCGTAACTTCCTAACACTTCTTACCAACATCCCCCATAAGACTTGGCAAGGACGTATGATAAATTAGTCATACCTTTAACTTAGAATCAACAACGTGGATACATCTTAACTTCTAAGAGTAGAAGGAATCATGAAATAATATCACATGGCTATTTCATACGTAGGATCATGCCAAAAGAAGGAAGAGGTTCACATACCTCGCGACGATTATCGACAAGTAGCAAAATGCTCCAAAGTACTATAACCTTGCTAGCTTTTCCACCCTTCAAGTAGAATACGCTACTCTTAGTACTTCAACCTATAATGACCATAATACGTCTATTAACATCTAGCTTCAAACGTAGAATATTCTAAGTGTAAAGTCACCAAATTCTACGGAAAATCGGACAACACTTCCTTTGTTTCTACGTACTTTTCCATCTTTTTCAAGGCCCGAAAATAAATAACCATGTCACGACCCGACCACGGGCCCGCGACTGGTGCCCTACCTGGGCACCCTTACAGGTAGGTATACATCAGAGATAATCATCGGAATATTCATGAACTTATAAAATAAAATAACAAGAATTTAAACAACAAGTTAGCCGATAAGGCTACCTCCCTGGACACATATACATATACTTACACATCCGCAGTTACATCATTTTTTATTTTTTTTGGCAAACCGACCCATAAGATATGACTACAGACCTCTAAGAATTACAACTGTGGCGGGATAGGGCCCCGCCGTACCCCTGAATGTACATAAATCTACAACATCAGGGAAACCGTACCCAAAAGATAAGCCTCCGGAGTGAATGGAGCTTCTTCCCAGAAACTGAACAGAGATCCTAAGAGCAAGGATCACCAACCTGTGTACCTAACACCTGCGGGCATGAAAGCAGCCCGAAAGTGTCTAACAGTGCAGAGCATGGAACAGAAATAAGGTACAATAACCAAATCATAACTGTATAAAAGAATGACAGGGGCAAGTATAAAAATGAAAGACCAAATCCTACCGTGTCATTTTAACTCCTGAAATCAATCGTACATTAACCGTTCTTTTCCTTCTTTTACTAAGAATTAATCATCATATTCTTACATACATACTTAAGAATTCAATCAAGTTTTCCACATAACTTACATATCTTACATAACATAATTCAGCCCTTTATGGAGGGACTTTTTATTTGGGATCTTATTTTGATTATCCATACGTGATAACGTAATCCGGCCCATTTGCGGGACACGGTGTACTGATGAATCATGTGGCATAATCCGGCCCGCCTGTGGGGCTCGGTGTACTATGGAATCATGTAGAATAATCTGGCCCGCCTGTGGAGCTCGGTGTACTGTGGAATCATGTAGCATAATCCGGCAAGCCTGTGGAGCTCGGTGTACTGTGGAATCATGTAGCATAATCCGGCCCACCTGTGGACCTCGGTGTACTGTGGAATCATGTAGCATAATCTGGCCCGCCTGTGGAGCTCGGTGTAAGATGACGTAACCCGGCCTTTGTGTAGGCTCGGGGTAATATGGCGTAATCCGGCCTATGTGTAGGCTCGGTGTATCTCATAACATAATCCGACCCTTTTGTAGGCTCGGTGTATCTCATAACATAATCCGGCCTATTTGTAGGCTCAGTGTGATTTTCCTTACATAACATTTTAAACCATATCTTTACTTCTTCTTAAGTCGTTATAACAACTTTCCATAAAGCTATTATAACAACCTTTCATTTTAGAGAACTTAAGACACTTTTATTCTTACAACATTAGGGGAACTAAACCCAAAAATACTACGTACATACATACTTAAAAAGAATCATAGAACTCCCTTCTTTTTAAAGCTCGAGTCACATACTCTTTTGGAAACCATCTTCTTAACTTTTGAAATAAATTAAGAAGCCATACTTTTTAAAGTTTAGTCATTTCCACTCATAAAATAAAGGCTTATAGTATTAACACCTCGTAGCATACACTCTTTAAAATCATGTCGCTTATACTTATAAAATCATGTCATCTATACTTTAGAAATCAAGTCCCATAACTTGAAAAATAGAGTTTTATAATCCTTAAAAGACAATCAAAGTTTATAGTCTTGAAACTTCATAACGTACATTCTTTAAAGTCCATTTACTTATACTTATAAAATCATTTCATCTATACTTTAGAAATCAAGTCCCATAACTTGAAAAATAAAGTTTCATACACTTCCAAAACCAAGTAGCTTATTCTCTTTAAAATCGTAGAACTTCCACTTTTAAAATCAATCCCCTTTTCACACATAAATTCAAATCATTTTCAAACATAAAATCCACTTACTTTAAATAAATCAAGACACATAGCTTTAAATCAAATCTCATAACTTCCTAACGCTTCTTACCGGCATCCCCCATAAGACTTGGCAAGGACTTAGGATAACTTAGTCATACCTTTAACTTAGAATCAATAACGTGGATACATCTTAACTTCTAAGAGTAGAAGGAATCATGAAATAATATCACATGGCTATTTCATACGTAGGATCATGCCAAAAGAAGGAAGAGGTTCACATACCTCGCGACGATTAGCGACAAGCCGCAAAATGCACCCAAGTACTTTATCCTTGCTAGCTTTCCACCCTTCAAGTAGAATACGCTACTCGTAGTACTTCAACCTATATTAATCATAACATGTCTATCAACTCCTAGATTTTTAACTTAGAATAAAACTAAGTAAACGGTCTCTTATTCTATGGAAAATCGGGCAGCACTTCCTTTATTTCTACATACTTTTCCACCTTTTTCAAGGCCCGATAATCAATAACCAACATGTCACATTTAAGGCGCAACAATCCAACAATTCAAAGGGGATTACACGCCTTAATAGGACGTGTAAAATTCTGCCCCACAATAATACAAAACAATCCAATAACCTTAGGCAATATTCGGCAATATCAAGGACAACAACAACATCTATTTCTTTCCAATTCCTTTCAATCCATAATGTCGTCCTATCATGTTATATAGTCGCAAACAACTTCAAACAACTATAATCCTTTCTTTATATAACATGCGACGACTAAAACTAATAACCAAATTGAATTACAATCTTAGGGTTAATCATGCAACTTTCGGATTAGGGTTTCCAATATCCATAACACTTATCAAACTTCATAATATATACCTCATGCTTGCTAATATCCATAGCTACAACAATAAGTAATCTTAATTACTAAAACGACAAATTTGTTACCTTTATAAGCCCTTATAATTTCCAAGATTCAAAGTCTCTCCTTAGCAATTCTTAGCTCCTTTCCTTTACGCTCCAATCCGCTATTTGAATCCTTTAGAAGTTCACAACCAACTTCTCTTCCATTTCCAATCCAAAACTATGAAAATGACTTAGGTTTTCGTCTTGCGACTAACGTGAAAACGTCATTTTTCCGAGATCTTTCTATTGATATGTCCTTACAATACCCTTAGGGACCTTGGGTTAAAGTCTTGTGAATAATGGACCAAAATTACAAAAAAATTGTGTGGAACTTATATCAAACCCGAGAGCAACTATGAAGGAACAAGGGATTCTCTAATTTTTCTAAGTGTTGAAGACAAGTCTTGCACTAGTGTAGTGTATATATAAAACAATGGAGGGCTTAGATTATAACAAATGTGAGGCTAGGATGAAGAGCATTAAATAATTAGCCAAGTGGACAAGTTAACTTGGTCAATTTTCTCAAGCTTGAAGACTTGTTCATCCACAATGGTCAATGACCATTTTACCCTTGTCTTAATTTCGTCCAAGACCATGTGGGGGTGCCACGTGTCGCCCTCTCATTCGTCCATAAAATTTCGTAACACTCGCGGGCCACACAAAACGTAAAATTTCTCGGGTGGGCCCCACGTGACCAAATTCGTAAAAATAAATTTCCATAATGTTAATAAGTTCTATACTCTTCAAATAATGCATTTTGAGAATCTAATTCTCATCAACGAACATTTTTCCTTTCCGACGTTCGGAAGATTTTCCTTCGGAAAAATAATTCTTCCTTTCGTACCAATTTTCAAGTCTTATGTTCTCGCGTCTATTCTCGTATACTTGTCATGTAATTCAGAGGTGTAACATTCTTCCCCCCTTAGAAACATTCGTCCCCGAATGTTCGTTCGGAGCTCAATCTATCATATCTCGGCATAGTCTCATAAAACTGCACTTAGTGAAACCTAATTATGCCACATATGGCCCTAATATACCGCACTTGCATATCCATCCATCATAAACCAAACGAGGAAACAAATCCAAAGTTTGCACCATCACTATTTACTCTCATTCATGGCCTAAAAGGATTATCTTTTCGTACTTCCAACTTACTTCTAGCATACATACATAATCTCAATATTATCCGTTCACGACACTTAAACATACAACAACCTTATCATGCATACAAGTCTCTAAAGGGTCAAAGATATACCTGAAATCATATAGGCGGTTCAAAGGACCGCTAAAACTGGGAACTTCCACCACGACCTCTGCCACGGCCTGCCGGTGTATGAACATCCTGCCTAGCTATTGAAGGAAAAGAACCCACAACTGATCCAGTAGACTGTGTTATCCCTCATGTAACCCTCCTACTAGGACAATCCCTCAACATATGGCCCTGACGGCCATAGGTAAAACAGGCACCAGTAGTACGATGACATCCCCCATGGTGATGCCGGCCACACTATGAACATTGAGGGAAGAGTGGTCCCGACGGCCTAGAACCCATGTGCATGTGCGAATCCGAAACTCTGGAGCTCTGACCAGCTCCTGAATTACCCGGCTGACCCAACCTCCTGCCATAAAACTGGGAAGGAGCACTCTGTGCTGGCTGAAATGTAGACCTAGTCTGCTGCTGAGGCTCTCCGCCTCGAAAATCACCCTGAACCCATGTCGTCCTGGCCCTCTTGGGCTGGCCGCCTGTCCGCTGTCCCTCTCTCCTCGCCTCAATACCCTATGCATATGTCTGCATCCTGGCAATATCCATACCTGGCTGAAGGGCCACTCCCAGGCAAGCAGTGATCATATAACGGTCTAGCCCCATAATATAGCGATGAACTCTATCAGCTATGTCAGCCACAATAGTGTACGCATACCTGGCCAACGAGTCAAACTCCAGGTTGTACTCCCTGATGGGCCTCCCATTCTGCCTCAATGACAAGAACCTATCAACACGGGCTCTCCTCATCTCAAGAGGCAAAAATTGATCAAGAAAGGCCTCTGTGAACTCATCCCAACCAGCTAGAGGAGCACCCACACCCCTATACAGTTCCCATGACTCAAACCAGTTCAACGCAATGTCGCGTAACCGGTAAGAAGCTAACACCACTGACTCGGTCTCCGAGACCCTAAGCACCTGCATAGTCCGATGTATCTGCCGAATAAACACCTGAGGATCCTCCTCAGATCTCGAACCATAGAACTCGGGTGGACTACAACCCAGAAAATCCCGAATCCTCAAACTGTCGGCTCTAGGGTTAGCTTCGCCTCACTGCTCGCCTTTGCCTACCACTATGCTAGTCAATAACCTGATTTGCTCTCCATAATCTCTATACTCCGCCCCTGGCTGAGAGACTAAAGGCTCAGGTATCGGAACCCCTGGAGCTGCGGCTGCTCTGCTCTCTCTATCTGCCGTGTAATCAACTCGCCGCCTGGACCACAACCTCCGGCATAGTCTGGGCCTGAGTCCTAGTAACCCTGTGCGCACCACTAGCTGCTTCTGCTGCTGCCTTGCCCTTCTGGGCCCTGGTCGCCTTCCGTGGAGGCATAGTTGATACATAAGAATAGGTCAGAAGGGATTCAACCTAAATAAACAGCTCTACTGCACGATCTCAGAGAGAGAGAAGAATGGAAACCAATCCTAAATGTCCTGCAGCCTCCTGATTATAGATGTGGTGCACAACACACCGATAATCAAGACTCTACTAGACACGGCCTGTAGACACTTTCCGAGGACTAACTGCTCTAATACCACTTTTGTCACGACCCGACGCCGGGCCCGCGACTGGTGCCCTACCTGGGCACCCTTACAGGTTTACATCAGAGATAATCAGCGGAACATACATGAACTTATAAAATAAAACAACAAGAATTTAAACATCAGGTTAGCCGATAAGGCTACCTCCCTGGACACATATACATATACTTACACATCCGCAGTTACATCCTTTTTTTGTTTTGCATACCGACCCACAAGATATGACTACAGACCTCTAAGAATTACAACTGTGTAGGGACAGGGCCCCGCTGTACCCCTGAATGTACATAAATCTACAACATCAGGTAAACCATACCCAAAAGATAAGCCTCCGGAGTGAATGGAGCTTCTTCCCAAAAACTGAACAGAGATCCTAAGAGCAAGGATCACCAACCTGTGTACCTAACACCTGCGGGCATGAACGCAGCCCCCCGAAGGGGGTCAGTACAATAGGTATCGAGCATGGAACAGAAATAAGGTACAGTAATCATGTAGCATAATCTGGCCCGCCTGTGGAGCTCGGTGTACTGTGGAATAATGTAGCATAATCTGGCCCTCCTGTGGAGCTCGATGTACTGTGGAATCATGTAGCATAATCCGGCCCGCCTGTGGAGCTCGTTGTACTGTGGAATCATGTAGCATAATCCGGCCCGCCTATGGAGCTCGGTGTAAGATGACGTAACCCGGCCTATGTGTAGGCTCGGGGTAATATGGCGTAATCCGGCCTATGTGTAGGCTCGGTGTATCTCATAACATAATCCGGCCTATTTGTAGGCTCGGTGTATCTCATAACATAATTCGGCCTATTTGTAGGCTCAGTGTGATTTTCCTTACATAACATTTTAAACCATATCTTTACTTCTTCTTAAGTCGTTATAACAACTTTCCATAAAGCTATTATAACAACCTTTCATTTTAGAGAACTTAAGACACTTTTATTCTTACAACATTAGGGGAACTAAACCCAAAAATACTACGTAGATACATACTTAAAAAGAATCATAGAACTCCCTTCTTTTTAAAGCTCGAGTCACATACTCTTTTGGAAACCATCTTCTTAACTTTTGAAATAAATTAAGAAGCCATACTTTTTAAAGTTTAGTCATTTCCACTCATAAAATCAAGGCTTATAGTATTAACACCTCGTAGCATACACTCTTTAAAATCATGTAGCTTATACTTATAAAATCATGTCATCTATACTTTAGAAATCAAGTCCCATAACATGAAAAATAGAGTTCATAATCCTTAAAAGACAATCAATGTTTATAGTCTTGAAACTTCATAACATACATTCTTTAAAGTCCATTTACTTATACTTATAAAATCATGTCATCTATACTTTAGAACAAGTCCCATAACTTGAAAAATAAAGTTTCATACACTTCCAAAACCAAGTAGCTTATTCTCTTTAAAATCGTAGAACTTCCACTTTTAAAATCAATCCCCTTTTCACACATAAATTCAAATCATTTTCAAACATAAAATCCACTTACTTTAAATAAATCAAGACACATAGCTTTAAATCAAATCTCATAACTTCCTAACGCTTCTTACCAACATCCCCCATAAGACTTGGCAAGGACTTATGATAACTTAGTCATACCTTTAACTTAGAATCAACAACGTGGATACATCTTAACTTCTAAGAGTAGAAGGAATCATGAAATAATATCACATGGCTATTTCATACGTAGGATCATGTCAAAAGAAGGAAGAGGTTCACATACCTCGCGACGATTAGCGACAAGTTGCAAAATGCACCCAAGTACTTTATCCTTGCTAGCTTTCCACCCTTCAAGTAGAATACGCTACTCGTAGTACTTCAACCTATATTAATCATAACATGTCTCTCAACTCCTAGCTTTTTAACTTAGAATAAAACTAAGTAAACGGTCTCTTATTCTACGGAAAATCGGGCAGCACTTCCTTTATTTCTACATACTTTTCCACCTTTTTCAAGGCCCGATAATCAATAACCAACATGCCACATTTAAGGTGCAACAATCCAACAATTCAAAGGGGATTACACGCCTTAATAGGACGTGTAAAATTCTGCCCCACAATAATACAAAACAATCCAATAACCTTAGGCAATATTCGGCAATATCAAGGACAACAACAACATCTATTTCTTTCCAATTCCTTTCAATCCATAATGTCGTCCTAACATGTTATATAGTCGAAACAATTTCAAACAACTATAATCCTTTCTTTATATAACATGCGACGACTAAAACTAATAACCGAATTGAATTACAATCTTAGGGTTAATCATGCAACTTTCGGATTAGGGTTTCCAATATCCATAACACTTATCAAACTTCATAATATATACCTCATTCTTGCTAATATCCATAGCTACAACAATAAGTAATCTTAATTATTAAAACGACAAGTTTGTTACCTTTATAAGCCCTTATAATTTCCAAGATTCAAAGTCGCTCCTTAGCAATTCTTAGCTCCTTTCCTTTACGCTCCAATCCTCTATTTGAAGCCTTTAGAAGTTCACAACCAACTTCTCTTCCATTTCCAATCCAAAACTATGAAAACGACTTAGGTTTTCGCCTTGCGACTAACGTGAAAACGTCGTTTTTCCGAGATCTTTCTATTGATATGTCCTTACAATACCCTTAGGGACCTTGGGTTAATGTCTTGTGAATAATGGACCAAAACTACAAAAAATTTGTGTGGAACTTATATCAAACCCGAGAGAAACTATGAAGGAACAAGGGATTCTCTAATTTTTCTAAGTGTTGAAGACAAGTCTTGCACTAGTGTAGTGTATATATAACACAATGGAGGGCTTATATTATAACTAATGTGAGGCTAGGATGAAGAGCATTAAATAATTAGCCAAGTGGACAAGTTGACTTGGTCAATTTTCTCAAGCTTGAAGACTTGTTCATCCACAATGGTCAATGACCATTTTACCCTTGTCTTAATTTCGTCCAAGACCATGTGGGGGGGGGGGGTTTCCATGTGTCGCCCTCCCATTCGTCCATAAAATTTTGTAACCCTCGCGGGCCCCACAAAACGTAAAATTTCTCGGGTGGGCCCCATCTGACCAAATCCGTAAAAATAAATTTCCATAATGTTAATAAGTTCCATACTCTTCAAATAATGCATTTTGAGAATCTAATTCTCATCAACGAACATTTTTCCTTTTTCGACGTTCGGAAGATTTTCTTCGGAAAAACAATTCTTCCTTTCGTACCAATTTTCAAGTCTTGGGTTCTCGCGTCTATTCTCGTATACTTGTCTTGTAATTCCGGGGTGTAACAAACCAATATGCCATATTTAAGGCGCAACAATCCAACAATTCAAAGGGGATTACACACCTTATAATACGTGTAAAATTCTGCCCCATAATTAATACCAAGTAACTTAATATTCAAAGCCATTATCGGCTAACATGTACAACAACACAAGTCATTTCCAATTCTTTTTCAATCCAAGTTCTTAGGTCTAACATGTTATATAGTCATAAACAACTTTACCACCTATAATTCCTTCTTTATATAACATGTGACGACTTAAACTAATAATCAAATTGAATTGTAATATCAGAGGCTAAACATGCTAGTTTCGGATTAGGGTTCCAATATCCATAACACTTATCAAACTTCAATATATACATCTCATGCTTGCTAATATCCATAACTACAACAATAAGTAATCTTTAATTACTAAAACGACAAGATTGTTACCTTTATAAGCCCTTATAAATTCCAAGATTCAAAGTCGCTCCTTAGCAATTCTTAGCTCCTTTCCTTTACGCTCCAATCCGCTATTTGAAGACTTTAGAAGTTCACAACCAACTTCTCTTCCATTTCCAATCCAAAACTATGAAAACGACTTAGGTTTTCGCCTTGCGACTAACGTGAAAATGTCGTTTTTCCGGGATATTTCTATTGAGATACCCTTACAATACCCTTAGGAACCTTGGTTTAAAGTATTGTAATTATTGAATATGGAGGGTCAAGATCAATAAAAATGTGTGTCTTGGATGCATTTCACTTAAAGATCTAGTCAAGTGGATCACTTGACTTAGTCAAATATGTCAAGCTCTAGTTGCAAGACTTGCTCATCTTAGCTTTGGGTCAAATGACCATCATACCCTTAGTCCATTTCGAACAATCCCATGTGGGGGGTGACACGTGTCTCCCTCCCATTCGTCTATAAAATTTTGTAACCCTCGTGGACCCCACAAAACGTAAAATTTCTCGGGTGGGCCCTACGTGACCAAATCCGTAAAAAAATTTCCACAATGTTAATAAATTCCATACTCTTTAAATAATGTATTTTGAGAGCCTAATTTCTCATCAACGAACATTTTTCCTTTCCGAAGTTCGGAAGATTTTTCCTTCGGAAAACAATTCTTTCTTTCGTACCAATTTTAGAGTCCTGATTCCTTCGTACATTCTCTTAAATATGTCCTTGAATTACGGGGTGTAACAGTAAATATCCTGAAATGGACTTTACAGTCCCGAGGTAACGAAGTCTTTCGTCAATCTGAATAACTTCTTTATATAGGTCAACCATTTTATTAATGATCACTTGCCTAATTATAACCTGGGTATATTCGTCTAAACCTTCTGCTGGTTTTGACGTCTTATAGTATTCTAATTCCTTAAGAATTTTTCTTTTAGAAATTAATAATTTATTTTTATCTATTATACATTCTATTCTTAAAAGATTTTCTTTTCTAATATGATAAAAGGAAGTATGAGTTTTCATCATAAAATGTTTATCAAAAAAGAGTTCTAGTTATGCGTGGAGGCTACTATCCTTTGAAGTTATTGTTCTATCTGCTACTAAGATATTGTTAATAGTTTCTATTCCTATAATTACTATAGCGGTTATCATATGCTTGCTATCTAGCTTCTTATCCTAAAGTACATCGGCTGCATCCACCGGGTCCGGCACAACACTGGTCCTTCCGACCTAACATGCTAATCCAACGGTCCAGGACACACTTGCCTATTACTGTAGACTAAGAGGATATATTTAGAGTAGGATATCAACAAAGTAACAATAGGAATAGAAACAGAGTAACATAATTTCCTTAGTAACTTAAGAACAACATTGCTCTAGGATAGTAGGATGAGTTTAGCTACTCATATTGTTTAACAACATGACTCTGATACCATAAAAGCGGAATTGAGTTATCAATTTAAGATACAAAAAATAATAACTGGAAAATAATAGAA
Source organism: Przewalskia tangutica (assembly GCA_029844215.1). Taxonomy (NCBI): domain Eukaryota; kingdom Viridiplantae; phylum Streptophyta; class Magnoliopsida; order Solanales; family Solanaceae; genus Przewalskia; species Przewalskia tangutica. The sequence goes on from CM056721.1 coordinate 109,407,068, forward strand.
ACTTATAGTTTTATTTCAAAAGGAAAGCATAGTAAGGTACATAATATCAGGCAGGGAAAAGAGAGAGAGAGAGAGGAAATTTCTGAATGCCTTCTAAGTTACAATTTGAGAACCTTAAATAGGCCTCGAAAATTTCATCATCCTAACAGGTGGACGGATAGGATTAAAACAAATGGAAGACTAAGATTACATGACTTCTACTTTTTTTAAGAGTCGTTTGTCCTTGTCTTCTGCTTTTCTGAAGGGGCGTCTTCTGCTTTTCTGAAAGTGCAAATGTCCTTTTCTACTTTATGTATTTTTCTTCTTTTATGTCAGATTTATGTCTTTCCGCCTTTGCTTTTCTGAAAGGGCAAACATCACTTTCTGCTTTATTTTAAGAGATAAGCTTCTGCGTAGGCTTGTGCGATTTCGCGTGGGATTAACATGTCGCCATTATCTGTTTCACTGTGGTTAGATGCCACGTTTTCATCTTCTAATCTCGCCAAAGCTTCGAGGAGCTTTCTTCTGGTTTCTGCTTTTGAAGTAGAGGTTTCTTCTGAGGAAGAGGAACCTTTCTTTTTCAATTTTTCTTCTCTTACCTTGGGACTCCACCCTTTAATCTTGATGGTCTTGCTTAAGTATTTGATCATGTCCGTTTCTTGGATATTGAACGCCCAATTTATAATATATGAAATTCGTTTATTAAAAAAGAATTTACACAATTTAATGTGTTCTGGTAAAGTGGAAATTTGTTGTTCTTCAAGAAAACTTGTATACTGATTTTGGAAGCTTGGGGCTACCACTTGTAAATTTCCTCCAAACATGTTCCACCATTCGTAGAACCATCGGGAATGACCTTTTCCTTCATTCTCTCGGCATACTTCACAAACCATGTGTGAGTATTTGGACGAACATATAAGAAATTAAACCAAGCATCTTTATAGTCATACCAGTTATATGTTTGGGGTCTATGGGTTTCAGATAGGGGTATTGGTGTCTGCAGATGATCCACATACCAATTAAATGGGCTTAAAATCTTTTTAATTGTAAATTTGGAATATTCAATTCCACCTGTTTTATCGAAGTACTTATGTTCTATTTCAATGGAGTCTGTGTCCACTAAAATGAATTTATAATACCTTCTTGTTTTCATGGGATCTTGGTTATCCACGTACTGGTGGTCTGTGTAACAAGGTTTCAGGAGATCTTGTACCCTGAAGTTTTCATACTGTTTATCTAATGTCATTATAGGCAAAACCTGTGATGCAATAAATTCCCATTTTGGAATAGGGGCAGGAGGTTCCTTTTTCATAGGGGTTGCTGGTTTAACCGCTTCTGAATATGATTCTGGAGGAACCATTTTATAATTACCCTTGCTCGGGGTTTCTGAAGGCGTGGCCTTGAAGGGTTGCGCCTGTTTCTTCTGTGTTGGTCCTTTTGGAAGAACCGGTACTACTGGGAGGTTTCCAAGAACTGTGAACATGTTTTGTCCACTAGGTTTATGTAAAACTTTGTTTGAGCTTTCTGGTTTAAAAGACTATTTTAATTTTTCTTCTGACTTATTTAGGAACGGGGGTCTCATCGGACGTAAGCCCGGAAAGCCTGGTCTCATTGTTACCCTGTAAAAATTCTCTTGTCAGAAAATCTGGTAGAGAGTTTTCCTCAAATTTTATAAAATCAATTTTAAAATCAAAGCTTGATAATAGGGCTTGCCATCTGGCAAAAATCTGTTTTGAGACTAGATTTTTAACATCCTTTTGTAAAATGTCTTTGGCTGCTTTGCGGTCGACTCTTAACAAAAATTCTTTATTAATTAAATCATCTTGGAATTTGGTGATACATAGCACTATATATAGAATTTCTTTTTGATTGTACTATAGTTCTTTTGAGCTTGGTTCCAAACTCCAGAGGTGAATCTCACTAATTGTTCAGTAGATTCAGAAGATAATTTATGTTTATGAATACCACCGTAGCCAGTGTCGGAGACATCAGTTTCGACTACCATAAATGCATCTGGATTTGGGATACATAGACAGGGGAGTTTCTGGACTATTTCTTTTACCTGCTTAACAGCTCTAGTCTGCTCTTCTGACCAGGGGACTGGACTTTTCTTAAGCCTTTTATACAGAGGTTCACATATCTGCCTAACCTTTGGGATAAAATCTGCTACATAATTAAGACTTTCTAAGAATCTTTGTAGCTGTGTTGTATCTATGATTTCATCAGGGAATTTAGTAGAGAACTCTATGGCACTGCAAATTGGTTTATAAGTTCCTTGATAGAGGTCATGACCTAAGAACCTAATAGTTGTCTGGAAGAGTTTTATCGTTTTAGCACTTACTGCTAAACTGTTATGTTTTATGGTTTTAACAAAAGTACTTAAGTTTTTATAATGTTTTTCTATATTATCAGAAAATACTAAAACATCATCGATATAGACAATCGTAAATTGGCTATAAGGGTTGAAAATATTATTCATGATGTTCTGGAATTCTGACGGGGCATTCTTGAGCCCAAATGGCATAACGTTCCATTCGTACTGATCAAAGGGGACATTAAAAGATGTTTTATACTTACCTTTTTCTTCGACTTGGATTTGCCAGAATCCTGACTTCATGTCGAATTTGCTGTAGATATTAGCGTTATAAGTTCTTTTTAATAAATCTATTTTATTAGGGATTGGGTACATAATCCATCTTAATGCTTGGTTGAGAGGTTTATAATTTATTACAAGCCTCGGAGCTCCTCTTTCTTTTTCAGCATTTTTGTTTACATAAAAGGCTGAACAACTCCATTGGGATTTGGATGGTCTGATGATCTTCTTTTGAAGCAGATCATTAACCTCTTTCTTACAATGTTCCATGAGCTCGTGGCTCATCTGGTTTGGTCTGGCTTTAGTGGGTATGTCTTTCTCACTAAAGTCATTTGTGTATGGTAGGTTTACTATGTGTTTTTTTCTTTCCCAAAAAGTGTTTGGTAATTCTGAACAGATTTCCTTTTCCATAGAATCTTACAAAAAATTTATCTTGTTAATTACCTCCGGGGTTTTTAAAGTAGATTCTATTCTTTTAATTTTAATATCTTCCTTTAAAAAATTAATTTGGTTGGTTAACAGTTGTATTTTAAACACTGTCTTCTGTTTAACATGGTTACTATGATCAATCGACAAAGGGTTTAAATATGGGAATACCAGATCTTCCCATGGATGTAGTGTAAATACTGTCTAGTTTGGCGGTGTATGGTTTTATTTGGGTTAGGAATGGGATTCCCAATATAACTTCTTCAGTTATATTTCTTGTAATAATAAAGTCGTTAACAAAACAAACTCCATTATTACTGACATGAGCTTTGGAAAGCTTATAGTCAATTTTTATTCTATCGCTTGTGGCTGAATAAAACTTGTGTGTATTTTTGTCTAAGTACTTAGTAGGGATTAAACCTTCACAAATGCAGTTTTGGTCAGCTCATGAGTCTAGCAGGGCTATTTTATTAAGAACAAAATTCTTATTTATGACTAATTTAATGGGGACATGATAGCTTAGAGCCTTGACCCTGGAGATTAATTTTAATCCTGATTGTGATGTGTTATCCTCTTCTTCTTCGTCAGAATTAACAGTGGTTATCCCTTTTGATGTAGAGGGAACAATGATATCTTTTATAGGGTCTAATTCTTTTAGTAAGCTATTGACGAATGCCTCTGTTTCTAAAGAATTGAGCCTTTCTTTAACACTGATGATTTCTTATTTTAAAAGTGATACTTCTCCTTGTAGATCTTGCAAGGTAGTATCTGTTTTAGATTCTTTAAATTTATTAAAAACTCTTTTCATGTCAAAAGGTTCAATAATTTTCTTTTCCTTTTTCTGGCTAATGACAAGCTTTTTAAGTTATGTTAAATACTTTCTTTTAATATCATTGTCATCTATATGGTCAATCATATCAAAGAAGAATTCTTGGCTGCTATCTGAGATAACATTGATGGTCTGTTTGGTACAGGTGCAGATTTTTCCAGTGCACTCGCAGTCGAAGCTGGAGGTGGAGCTATCCGAGCTGTAATCTAGATCTAGGGAACCTTCATCACTGTAATAGTTATCTGAGGATTCTTCAGCGCTATCAGTAGATTGTTCTTCATCTAATATAGTATAAAGTTTTTCTTTAATGTCTGAATCAATTGCTAGTAGATTAATTTTATCCTTCTTTTTATTGGGTTCTTTACAAGCGTTGGCCATGTGGCCCGCTTTTCCACAGTTCCAACATTTTCCCTTTTTCCTGGGGGTTTTATGGGTATTTTTCTTACGATAATTCTTTTTAGGAGTGTAATTTCTTTTATAAGGCTTAGGGCGATATATATTATGTCTCTTTTTCATCTTCTTAATACTTTTTGAATGGGCAGATATTTTAACATATCCAAAGTCTTCACAAAAACTTCCTAATTCTCATTTTGAGGATTTTTGTATTAGATTATTATGTTTTATCGTGTTACATAATTCTAATCCTGTTAGATTAATAAAGCTAACAAGGTCTCCGTATGTCATTAGACTATAAGGAGTTTCACCATTGAATTTGTTTCTTATGGTTGTTCTTACCTTTTCGGCAAAAAGTTTGGGTAACCCACTAATAAACCTCTCCTTCCAATAATCATGGTTACAGTCATTTCTGAGAATAACTTTGTTAAAGAATATATCTTTATACCATTTAAAATCGTGTAACTTTGGGCAAGTTAAGTTATTAAGGATTTCTAAGCTTTTATCCTGGAAGAGTTTTGGCTCTCCTATGAAATGTTTACCTATACAGTAAAGTAAGGTTGATGTGGCGTCTTTGCGAACTTCTTTACTAAAAGTATTATCAATGTTCCTAATTTGAACTGTAGTAGTGGCATTCATGATTCCACTTCTAATACTTTCCGTTAGGGTAGGTATCCCACCAGTTTTTTAGCATTCCGGTAAATACTGAAACTAGAATTGTAGCTAGCTGGACATCATCAGTATGTTCTTTTATTTTATAACCAGTAATGCATACTCCCATTTCGTGAAGTATTTTGATTATCTGGCCTTCAGACATTCTGTCTATGTTCCATTCATTGATCTCTTCTCCTGAGTATGAAGCTCTATAGGTGTAGTGTTCTTCATATTGCATATCAGGAAACGTAGGTCTTTTGTAGAAGTTTTTTGCTCCAAGACCCGCGAATTTTGATATTTTGTTAATATCTTATTTATCTTTTGAACAGGATCCTTCGGTGAGTACCTTTATCGATTCATATGTGGTGTCTTTGGAGGTGGAGTCCTCAGTTACTTTTAATTCTTCAAACTTCTCACTTATCCTATCTAGTAGCTTATTATCGATTTCTTTTCCAAATTGTGGGTGGTTATTTACCGAAAATTGGGGAATCTTAAAGAGAGGTTCAAAGAGTGTGGTTTCCTCTAACCGGACTGGTTTACTCCTAAAGGCTGAAGTGTTACTAGCCTGGGTGATTTGGTTAGAAACAACATGTAACAACTGATTGGTGTAGTTGTTCTGTTGACGAATTTTATTAATATCTTCCCGTAAGGGTACAACAAAGTGGGGATCTTCTTTTAGATCTCTTTTAAATGGGGCTGCTAATAGGATTTCTTCGTCTACTGGGATCCTAATATGTTCTAAAGGTGGAGTTTCAGATTCGATGGTTCTACTTCCTGTATACCATTTTTTTACAAGGGTATTAAGATATTCTTTATTATCTAATTGGCCCGTGATTTGGAACCACTTGAAGAATTCGATATTACAATTAACTCTTTTCATATCTTTAATCCATTGCTTTCTAAATAACTTTCTCTTTTCTAATAGGAAAGTACTTACGTACCATTTTCTTTTAAGGGCGTTTTCAGGGCTTACCCATAATTTATCAAGAGTTTTGAAATCAATTTTAAAATATGTTTCTTGTTTAATAGTGTCAATACTGTCTCCACCATGCATTTCGCTTCTGGTGGGGCTATTGGTTTTATCAATTGGATGATAATGGACTTTGGGTATGGATGATGCATAGTCTACTCCTCGAACTTTCTGTTCAAGTATAGATTTTGTAGAATTATCGTCAGAACACTCCTCCTCCTCCCGGGGTTTGGAAGAAGATGTTGCGAAGGAGTATCTTGCTGAGGACTTAGAATTTGATTTTAAAATTTTTAAGTCAATAGATCCATCTATGTGTTGGATTATTTGTTCGATGTTAGAACTCTCTGGTTCTATCTTTGGTTGGGTGATGGCATCAAAGTGTCATTCATCTTTTGTTAAAATTTCATTCCATTTTAACATCCTGGGAACAAAGATATTGCTATGTTCCTAATTTGCTTCCATAAGCATGGTAGCACCCTTACTACTGATTAACTTAGCTTTTGGGGCTAAAGTAGTTTTCATTAGTCTGTAATATACTCTATATATCACAGCTATTTCCCTCGTGTTTACTTTGCTATTCATATTCTTTGTCTTAATGTTTAACGTTAGGGTATCCATAACATTTTGATCATTAATATCTATAGAGAAATTTGGATAACAGTTAAAGTAAACGAGACATCTGGCTAAATTTCTTTGCAAGACTCCGAGTAAGGAATCGTCAAAGTTTAGTAGCCTGACATCTCTTAGTAAGAGACAGATGGGAGTGTCTAACCCTAATCGATATAGAGGTTTGACAGCGACTTGAACCAATCCTATGTGTAGTAATTTAAAGTCTTTTTTATATCTGTTTATGTCATGGACTGATAGTAGCTTAATAATTTCTTTTGGGTTATTAATCGCTATAGTGGATTCACAAGTCTTAATATTATAATTTCTTATAAAATCAAACTTGCCTGTTTCATAAACTGATCTGAAAGATTCTTTTGGAATGTTCCAGTTCTGTAAATCTTTTCAACCTTAGCAATTTTTGAGGTTGCTAGATTTTCAATATTAATTATACTTGCGTCATTCATTTTAATAATGGGCTGAGTAGAGATTTAGTAAATATCCTGAAATGGACTCTAAAGTCCCGAGGTAACGAAGTGTTTCGTCAATCTGAATAACTTCTTTATATAGGTCAACCATTTTATTAATGATCACTTGCCTAATTATAACCTTGGTATATTCGTCTAAACCTTCTGCTGGTTTTGACGTCTTATAGTATTCTAATTCTTTAAGAATTTTTCTTTAGAAATTAATAATTTATTTTTATCTATTATACATTCTATTCTTAAAAGATTTTCTTTTCTAATATGATAAAAGGAAGGATGCATCCTGTCACGACCCGACCCCGGGCCGCGACTGGTGCCCTACCTGGGCACCCTTCTAATCATACAACATAATAAACTGCGGAAGATAAATAACACCATTTTTTTTTAAACCAAGGCCAAGACGATAAGGCTGCCATAACATAAAAATTTCCCGAAAGGGGTTACACTGTTTAACAATGTAAAAAAAACAACTCTAGCCAGTCCAACCCACAGATGAATACAGACCTCTAAGATTTGAACAAATACTATGACGGGACAAGGCCCCGCCGTACCCCTGAATATACATAGCCATGACAGATCCGGAACATTGGAGCCATCTCAAAATGCTGAACCAGGATCCTAAGCTCGCGGATCCACAGCTATGTACCTAAACCTGCGGACATGAACGCAGCCCGAAGAAGTCGATCTAACAGTACCGAATATGGAACGGAAAATAAGGTCATGAAACAAATCATAACTGTACAAAAGAATGACAGGGGCAAGTATAAAAAGGGTACATACCAGATCCTACCGTGTCATTACCATCTCGTGAACTTAATCGTACCTTATTATCTTTTCCCATTTCAATAAAGGTTATAGTCACTTTCTTACGTACATACTTAGGAAAAATCATCAAGTTCATTACCATATAACTTACTTATCTTTCATAACATAATTCGGCTCTTTATGGAGGGACGCATATACTACCCGGCCCAATCTGGGACGCGATCAAGTCACACAAATGTCAAAGCGTGCCCGTGGAATTCCTTCCTCACTGCCGGCAGTCTATGACATAAATCATACTCATGTGATGCGCCCGTGGCATCCTACCTCACTGTCGGCGTACACATATACAATATATATATATACCTCCTGCCCGTGGAATCCTCCATCACTGTCGGCAGCCGTAGGTGTAACATATAACCAGGTGACACGCCCGTGGCATCCTACCTCACTGTCAGCGTACACGTATACAATACATATATATATATATATAACGCGACCGCATGCCCCGGAATCCCTCATCGTATAAGCATGGCCATAACGTGCCCTCGACATCCCTCATCGTAGGTGCAGGTCTTCATGGGGATCTAGCCCATGGAATAAGAATATAACATGCCCCCGGAATCCCTCATCGTGGGTACATGTCATCATGGGGAGCTAGCCCATGGAGTAATAGTCGTACATAGCATGGTCGCATGCCCCGGAATCCCTCATCGTATAAGCATGGCCATGGGTAATAAAACAAATCCGAGAATCTAACCCGCCTCCTGGTCACATGCCCCGGAATCCCACATCGTATAAGCATGTCCAAGGATCAATCATAATGGAAGCATACCCGTGGAATCCCACATCACTGTCGGTACGTCCAAGTAAACTTACAACAAGACAGCCGACCCTCCAACTGAGAGTCACGACCACGTAAACATATAATACTTGCACTCAAAGCTATCACAAGCAAACATAGGCAAGTTCATTAAACATTTAGACTTCCATTTTTAAAAACTCATGGCACTTTCGTTTCACACATAAAAATCCGAGAATTTAACCCAAAGTACTACGCACCTCTACTCCTTTAAAATGACTCTTTTTCAAATAAAACTTCCAAGAAACTAATAACTGTAGTATCAAGTCATATATACTTTTCAAGACAAGTCACAATACCTTTTAGAAATACAATTATAGGCTTCTAAATCACGTGACTTCTTTCTTTAAAACCTTAAGCAATTGGTACCTTTAAAACAATTTGCCTTTCTTTATTTCAAGTCATCTCTTTGCTTACATTACTGAAGAAAACCATTCTTTTAATCTTCCATAAAGTTGTTATAACCAACTTCCCATAAAGCTGTTATAACTCTTTATGTCTTAGACAATTTCATTCCTTTTATAACCAAGAGACTTATACTTTCAAATCGAATTACATAGCTTTCAAAATACTTCAAGTCTCTTAACTTTTAAGAAAACCAGTTTCTTAACTTTAGAATGGCAAGAAATCAATACTTTCCAAATCAAGTATTCTATGCTTTTAAATCAATTCATTTCTTCCTTTAAGAATCAAGTCCCATAACTTGAAAAATAAAGTCTCTTAACCTTTTAAGAATTTGAGGTTCATAGTCTTAAAACCACATATGTAAATTCTTATAAATTAAGTAACATATACTTTGGTGCGTTGTGAATAAGTTATACTTATTTATAACGATCTTAATCAAGTAGCCATGATCTAGAAAATGTAATACAATTTTGTCTTATCTTAGCTTCTATGCAGATGGAGAATTCTACTTGTTTTAACTTAATTGATTGTCATTACATTTTCCTTTATTAACGCTGCAGTGGCTTGTTCGATACTTATTCTTATTTGTGCCGAAACTTAGCCAAGTCGACTTGGCTCCAAAATACCTCCTAACGACTCTTACCAACATCCCCCATAAGACTTGGTAAGAACTTAGGATAACTTAGACATAACCCTTACGTAGAGTAAATCAACATACATACCTCTTAACTTCTAAGAGTAGAAGGAATCATGAAGTAATACCACATGTATATTCCATACATAGAATCATGTCAAAAGAAGGAAGAGGTTCACATACCTCGCGACGATTATCGACAAATAGCAAAATGCTCCAAAGTACCTCAACCTTGATAGCTATTCCATCCATCAAGTAGAATACGCTATACTTAGTACTTCAACCTATAATGACCATAATACGTCCATTAACCTTTAGCTTCGAACGTATAATATTCTAAGTGCAAAGTCACTAAATTCTACGGAAAATCGGACAGCACTTCCTTTGTTTCTACATACTTTGCCACCTTTTTCAAGGCCGAATTAAATAACCAAACACGCCACATTTAAGGCCCAACAATTCAGCTAACCAAAGGGGATTACACGCCTTAACAGGACGTGTAAAATCCGCCCCACAAATTAATACGAAACTAGTTCCATATTTAAAGCCATTCTTGGCTAAACATAAACAACAACACAAAGTCCTTTTCCAATTATTTTTCAATCCAACTTCTTAGGCCTAACATGTTATATAGTCATAAACAACTTAACAATTATAATTCCTTCTTTATATAACATGTAACGATTAAACTAATAATCCAATTGAATCACAATCTTAAGGGCTAACATACTAGTTTTCGGATTAGAGTTCCAATAGCCAAAACACTTATCAAACTTCATAATATATACCTCATGCTTGCTAATATCCACAACTACAATGATAAGAAATCTTTAATTGCTAAAACGACAAGATTTATACCTTTACAAGTCCTTAAAACTTCCAATATTCAAAGTCGCTCCTTAGCAATTCTTAGCTCCTTTTCTTATGTTCTCATCCGCTCCAAGCACTCCTTAGAAGCTCATGTAGAACTTCTCTTCAAGTTCCATCTTCAAAGTTGAAGAACACCTTAGGGTTTCGCCTTGCGACTAACGTAAAAACGTCGTTTTTCCGAAATCTTTCTATTGAGATATCCTTACAATACCCTTAGGGACCTTGGGTTAAAGTCTTATGAATATTGGAAAACAATTGAAAAAATTTCTTGTCTCCTTTAGCTCAAAGCCGAGAGCCTCACTTTCAACAAGACAAGTTTCTTGAAATTTTTCTCTAAGTATAGAATGATCAAGTCTTGCACTACTAGTATGCTTATATAACACATTGTAGGGTCTAGATTATAACACATGTTAGATTTGGATGGAAGAGATCAAGCCAAGTGGCCCTTGGACTTAGTCAACAATGTCAAGCTCTTAAATTAGCAAGACTTGGTCATCTTAACATTTGGCCAAAAGACCATTTTGACCTTGCATTAATTTCATCCAAGACCAATGTGGGGGGTGCCACGTGTCGCCCTTCCATTCGTCCATAAAATTCAGTAACCCTCGTGGGTCCCACAAAACGTAAAATTCCTCGGGTGGGCCCCACGTGACCAATTCCGTAAAAATAAATTTCCATAATGATAATAAGTTCCATACTCTTCAATTAATGCATTTTGAGAATCTAATTCTCACCAACGAACATTTCTCCTTTCCGACGTTCGGAAGTTTTTCCGTCGGAAAAACAATTCTTCCTTTCGTACCCTTTTCAAGTCTTGAGTTCCTTACGTACATTCTCTTAAACATGTCCTGGACTTACGGGGTGTAACATTCTTCCCCCCTTAGAAACATTCGTCCCCGAATGTTCTTTCGGAGTCCAATCTAATTAGATAGCGACATAGTCTCCTTTTACTGCACCCGTCATACTACATATGCCACCCATGACCACTTAACAATACTTATACTAAAATGTCAACCTTGGCACTCACGAAGCCAACTAGCCCATACTCATAATGACCTCAAAGTCTGTCATAATTCTCTATACTAGGTCTACTAGGGTCTGACGACTGTATCATCACCGAAAAAAATCTCATATTCCCGCTCAGCTACCACCCCACACACTCACGGGTGTAGTTACCTCGAAAGGTTCTTATGGATTCAGGCTCTACTCCTTTACACTTGGTTGCTATCTTTCTTACTGGTCGTACTCTTTCCGTACTTCCAACTCATACTAGCATACATACATAACTTCCATACCGATTCTGGCCTATAATCTTTGGAGTCACTCTATAAAACAATATAAGGCCATTTCCGGCTTTCACGACCTGGTTCCGGTGGAACGCGTCCACGAACCCGTAAAACAATTAACTAGACTTGGGCCTTGCACCCTCGTGACCCTGTAACGTAGCAGAACTACTACCAACTGATCCCACTCCATTTCAGGCTATGGGGCGACCCGCAATAGGTCCTCACCCCGTCCCACCGTCGCACTTAACTCTTATTCTTGGTCTATAATAAATCTTTCTACCCGAGAAGACCTTGTACATCTAAGGTCTCAGCGGTCATCAATATTCTTAGGCTCGAAATTTCCATGCTCCAAGCCTACCTTACCAGTCCCGATGCGGGTACAAAAACTTCTCATAATACCATAATCGTGTCGTCTTGATCACAACAACCATTACTTACTCTATACGGACCTCATCCGTACAATTCTCTTAAGCCTACCACGTAGCTTAATATATTAACATGGTATTCCATTAAGTTTCTTAACATGACTTCTTAAGGGTTCACTTCCCTATCAGAAAGCTCATCCTTTCCCAATTACCTCAAAATAAAACATAAGACCTTGGCGGGAATTCATTAACTGTTCCATACCTTCCCGGTATCTAGTTAGTCTTTACCAACTCTTGGTAATCTAAAATCATTCTAGGCAACACGCGTCTGACCCTCATACATAACTCCGTATAGTTGTATGTCACAATACCAACTATACTACAATCATCACCAACCTGGATACGCAATCCACAGAGTCCTTCCCGGTCATCGCGCTTTCTCGTAGCTGCAATCAACATAACTAGTTAGGGAGAGACGACCCTAACAACACAGCTCTATCGCACGATCTCAGAGTGAGAAGAATGGAAACCAATCCTAAATGTCCTGCAGCCTCCTAATTATAGATGTGGTGCACAACACACCGATAATCAAGACTCTACTAGACACGGTCTGTAGACACTTTCTGAGGACTAACTGCTCTGATACCACTTTTTTCACGACCCGACCCCGGGCCGCGACTGGTGCCCTACCTGGGCACCCTTCTAATCATACAACATAATAAACCGCGGAAGATAAATAACACCATCTTTTTTTTTAAACCAAGGCCAAGCCGATAAGGCTGCCATAACATAAAAATTTCCGGAAAGGGGCTACACTGTTTAACAATGTAAAAACAACTCTAGCCAGTCCAGCCCACATATGAATACAGACCTCTAAGATTTGAACAAATACTATGACGGGACAAGGCCCCGCCGTACCCCTGAATATACATAGCCATGACAACTCCGGAACATTGGAGCCATCTCAAAATGCTGAACCAGGATCCTAAGCTCGCGGATCCACAGTTGTGTACCTAAACCTGCGGACATGAACGCAGCCCCCCGAAGGGGGTCAGTACAACAGGTACCGAATATGGAACGGAAAATAAAGTACAGTAAACAAATCATAACTGTACAAAAGAATGACAGGGGCAAGTATAAAAAGGGTACATACCAGATCCTACCGTGTCATTACCATCTCGTGAACTTAATCGTACCTTATTATCTTTTCCCATTTCAATAAAGGTTATAGTCACTTTCTTACGTACATACTTAGGAAAAATCGTCAAGTTCATTACCATATAACTTACTTATCTTTCATAACATAATTCGGCCCTTTATGGAGGGACGCATATACTACCCGGCCCAATCTGGGACGCGATCAAGTCACACAAATGTCAAAGCGTGCCCGTGGAATTCCTTCCCGCCAGCTGGCGATCTATGACATAAATCATACTCATGTGACGCGCCCGTGACATCCTACCTCACTGTCGGCGTACACATATACAATACATATATATATACATCCTGCCCGTGTAATCCTCCATCACTGCCGGCAACCGTAGGTGTAACATATAACCAGGTGACACGCCCGTGGCATCCTACCTCACTGTCAGCGTACATGTATACAATACATATATATATATATAACGCGGCCGCATGCCCCGGAATCCCTCATCGTATAAGCATGGCCATAACGTGCCCTCGGCATCCCTCATCGTAGGTGCAGGTCTTCATGGGGAGCTAGCCCATGGAATAAGAATATAACATGCCCTCGGAATCCCTCATCGTGGGTACATGTCTTCATGGGGAGCTACCCCATGGAGTAATAGTCGTACATAACATGGTCGCATGCCCCAGAATCCCTCATCGTATAAGCAAGGCCATGGGTAATAAAACAAATCCGGGAATCTAACCCGCCTCCTGGTCACATGCCCCGGAATCCCACATCGTATAAGCATGTCTAAGGATCAATCATAATGGAAGCATACCCGTGGAATCCCACATCACTGTCGGTACGTCCAAGTAAACTTACAATAAGACAGTCGGCCCTCCAACTGAGAGTCACGACCACGTAAACATATAATACTTGCACTCAAAGCTATCACAAGCAAAAATAGGCAAGTTCATTAAACCTTTAGACTTCCATTTTTTAAAACTCATGGCACTTTCGTTTCACACATAAAAATCCAGGAATTTAACCCAAAGTACTACGCACCTCTACTCCTTTAAAATGACTCTTTTTCAAATAAAACTTCCAAGATACTAATAACCGTAGTATCAAGTCATATATACTTTTCAAGACAAGTCACAATACCTTTTAGAAATACAATTATAGGCTTCTAAATCACGTGACTTCTTTCTTTAAAACCTTAAGCAATTGGTACCTTTAAAACAATTTGCCCTTCTTTATTTCAAGTCATCTCTTTGCTTACATTACTGAAGAAAACCATTCTTTTAATCTTCCATAAAGTTGTTATAACCAACTTCCCATAAAGTCGTTATAACTCTTTATGTCTTAGACAATTTCATTCCTTTTATAACCAAGAGACTTATACTTTCAAATCGAATTACATAGCTTTCAAAATACTTCAAGTCTCTTAACTTTTAAGAAAACCAGTTTCTTAACTTTAGAATGGCAAGAAATCAATACTTTCCAAATCAAGTATTCTATGCTTTTAAATCAATTCATTTCTTCCTTTAAGAATCAAGTCCCATAACTTGAAAAATAAAGTATCTTAACCTTTTAAGAATTTGAGGTTCATAGTCTTAAAACCACATACGTAAATTCTTATAAATTAAGTAACATATACTTTGGTGCGTTGTGAATAAGTTATACTTATTTATAACGATCTTAATCAAGTAGCCATGATCTAGAAAATGTAATACAATTTTGTCTTATATTAGCTTCTATGCAGATGGAGAATTCTACTTGTTTTAACTTAATTGATTGTCATTACATTTTCCTTTATTAACGCTGCAGTGGCTTGTTCGATACTTATTCTCATTTGTGCCGAAACATAGCCAAGTCGACTTGGCTCCAAAATACCTCCTAACGACTCTTACCAACATCCCCCATAAGACTTGGTAAGAACTTAGGATAACTTAGACATAACCCTTACGTAGAGTAAATCAACATACATACCTCTTAACTTCTAAGAGTAGAAGGAATCATGAAGTAATACCACATGTATATTCCATACATAGAATCATGTCAAAAGAAGGAAGAGGTTCACATACCTCGCGACGATTATCGACAAATAGCAAAATGCTCCAAAGTACCTCAACCTTGATAGCTATTCCATCCATCAAGTAGAATACGCTATACTTAGTACTTCAACCTATAATGACCATAATACGTCCATTAACCTTTAGCTTCGAACGTATAATATTCTAAGTGCAAAGTCACTAAATTCTACGGAAAATCGGACAGCACTTCCTTTGTTTCTACATACTTTGCCACCTTTTTTAAGGCCGAATTCAATAACCAAATACGCCACATTTAAGGCCCAACAATTCAGCTAACCAAAGGGGATTACACGCCTTAACAGGACGTGTAAAATTCCGCCCCACAAATTAATACGAAACTAGTTCCATATTTAAAGGCATTCTTGGCTAAACATAAACAACAACACAAAGTCATTTTCCAATTCTTTTTCAATCCTACTTCTTAGGCCTAACATGTTATATAGTCATAAACAACTTAACAATTATAATTCCTTCTTTATATAACATGTAACGATTAAACTAATAATCCAATTGAATCACAATCTTAAGGGCTAAATACTAGTTTTCGGATTAGAGTTCCAATAGCCAAAACACTTATCAAACTTCATAATATATACCTCATGCTTGCTAATATCCACAACTACAATGATAAGAAATCTTTAATTGCTAAAACGACAAGATTTATACCTTTACAAGTCCTTAAAACTTCCAAGATTCAAAGTCGCTCCTTAGAAATTCTTAGCTCCTTTTCTTATGTTCCCATCCGCTCCAAGCACTCCTTATAAGTTCATGAAGAACTTCTCTTCAAGTTCCATCTTCAAAGTTGAAGAACACCTTAGGGTTTCGCCTTGCGACTAACGTAAAAACGTCGTTTTTTCGAAATCTTTCTATTGAGATATCCTTACAATACCCTTAGGGACCTTGGGTTAAAGTCTTATGAATATTGGACAACAATTGAAAAAAATTCTTGTCTCCTTTAGCTCAAAGCCGAGAGCCTCACTTTCAACAAGACAAGTTTCTTGAAATTTTTCTCTAAGTATAGAATGATCAAGTCTTGCACTACTAGTATGCTTATATAACACATTGTAGGGTCTAGATTATAACACATGTTAGATTTGGATGGAAGAGATCAAGCCAAGTGGCCCTTGGACTTAGTCAACAATGTCAAGCTCTTAATTAGCAAGACTTGGTCATCTTAACATTTGGCCAAAAGACCATTTTGCCCTTGCATTAATTTCATCCAAGACCAATGTGGGGGGTGCCACGTGTCGCCCTTCCATTCGTCCATAAAATTCTGTAACCCTCGTGGGTCCCACAAAACGTAAAATTCCTCGGGTGGGCCCCACGTGACCAATTCCGTAAAAATAAATTTCCATAATGATAATAAGTTCCATACTCTTCAATTAATGCATTTTGAGAATCTAATTCTCACCAACGAACATTTTTCCTTTCCGACGTTCGGATGTTTTTTCGTCGGAAAAACAATTCTTCCTTTCGTACCCTTTTCAAGTCTTGAGTTCCTTACGTACATTCTCTTAAACATGTCCTGGACTTACGGGGTGTAATACATCCACCGGGTCCGGCACGACACTGGTCCTTCCGACCTAACGTGCTAATCCAACGGTCCAGGACGCACCTGCCTATTACTGTAGACTAAGAGGAGATCTTAAGAGTAGGATATCATCAAAGTAACAATAGGAACAGAAACAGAGTAACAAAATTTTCTTAGTAACTTAAGAACAACATTGTTCTAGGATAGTAGGATGAGTTTAACTACTCATATTGTTTAACAACATGGCTCTGATACCATAAAAGCGGGGATCTTCTTTTAGATTTCTTTTAAATGTGGCTGCTAATAGGATTTCTCCGTCTACTGGGATTCTAATCTGTTCTAAAGGTGGAGTTTCAGATTCGATGGTTCTACTTCCTGTATACCATTTTTTTTATAATGGTATTAAGAGATTATTTATTATCTAATTGGCCCGTGATTTGGAATTGAGTTATCAATTTAAGATACATAAAATAATAGCTGGAAAATAATAGAAACTTACAGTTTTATTTCAAAAGGAAAGCATAGTAAGGTACATAAGATCAGACAGGGAAAAGAGAGAGAGAGGAAATTTCTGAATGCCTTCTAAGTTACAATTTGAGAACCTTAAATAGGCCTCGACAATTTCATCCTCCTAACAGGTGGACGGATAGGATTAAAACAAATGGAAGACTAATATTACATGACTTCTACTTTTTTTAAGAGTTGTCTATCCTTGTCTTCTGCTTTTCTGAAGGGGCGTCTTCTGCTTTTCTGAAAGGGCAAATGTTCTTTTCCGCTTTATGTCTTTTTCTTCTTTTATGTTAACTTTATGTATTTCCGCCTTTTCTTTTCTAAAAGGTCAAACATCACTTTCTTCTTTATTTTAAGAGATAAGCTTCTGCGTAGGCTTGTGCGATTCCGCGTGGGATTAACATGTCGCCATTATCTGTTTCACTGTGGTTAGATGCCACGTCTTCGTCTTCTAATCTGGCCAAAGCTTCGAGGAGCTTTCTTCTGGTTTCTGCTTTTGAAGTAGAGGTTTCTTCTGAGGAAGAGGAACCTTTCTTTTTCAACTTTTTTTCTCTTACCTTGGGACTCCACCCTTTAATCTTGATGGTCTTGCTTAAGTATTTGATCATGTCCGTTTCTTGGATACCGAACGTCCAATTTATAATATATGAAATTCGTTTATTAAAAAAGAATTTACACAATTTAATGTGTTCTGGTAAAGTGGAAATTTGTTGTTCTTCAAGAAAACTTGTATACTGATTTTGGAACCTTGGGGCTACCTGTCACGACCCGACCCCGGGCCGCGACTGGTGCCCTACCTGGGCACCCTTCTAATCATACAACCTAATAAACTGCGGAATATAAAATAACACTTTTTTTTTCTTTAAACCTAGGCCAAGCCGATAAGGCTGCCATAACATAAAAATTACCCGAAAGGGTCTACACTGTTTAACAATGTAAAAACAACTCTAGCCAGTACAGCCCACAGATGAATACAGACCTCTAAGAATTGAACCAATACTATGACGGGACAAGGCCCCGTACCACGAATATACATAGCCATGTGACTCGGAACATTGTAGCCATCTCAAAATGCTGAACCAGGATCCTAAGCTCGCGGATCCACAACTGTGCACCTAAACCTGCGGACATGAACACAGCTGTTATACCCCGTATTTTCCAGAGTATGTAAGTAAGGGCGTACGTACAAAAGTTTAAGCCTTAAAGTAGTCATAGGGACGAAAATTTGTGCACAACCCACGAAAATAATTATTTTCCGACGAAACGTCTTCCAAAGCTTGCGAAGGGAAAATTACGGCTGCGACATTTATAATTTTTGCGGATTTTTCCGAGAGATGAAATATTTTGGACCAACGAGAGGGTGACACTTGTCACCCTCAAGTGGACGGCAAAGTGGGCACGGTTGGCATGAATTTGTGGCCTAAACCATGGGTCAATGTTTGTGAGTCATTTGTGGAGTAGGGATAGGGTGCACTTGTGCAAATCCACACCCTCCACTTGCCTTCATCTTGGCTCTTGAAAGCCCTATAAATACCCCCCTTGAGTTGAAGACTTCTTCATCCACAAATCATCTTTCAAGTCTTAAAACTCCCTTCCCCCTCTAGAGAGCTTTCGTCCAAGCCTCACTCCCCCGCCTCTTGAGAGCTAAGTCGAAACACCCCTTCCCCTTTCCTAGTAGTCTCGGCAAGCCCCTCCCCCTTGGTCGAAAATACTCTCCAAGTATTGTTACTATCCCCAAAATACCCTAGCCGTATATCTTATAATATTCCAAAGTCACCCCTATACAAAAAGCCCAGAAATACTATCTTATATCCATTAGTCACTAAACGAAACCCTGGGGAAATCTTCATAGTTGGTTGAAGTAGTAAGTAGAAGTTGTGTAGAAACTTCTAAGGGTTTCTTGGAGCAGATTGGAGCGTTCAGATTAGGAGCTAAACCTTGCTCAGGATCGACTTATAACTTGGATAATTTTGGGCTTACCGAGGTAAATAATAATCTTATCCTTCCATTGTAATTGGAGAATGCATACTGTAGAAGTATAGAAATAAGTATAGAATACATAGAAGGGTATTGCGAGAGAAAATTGAGTATGTCGCATCGGAAGAATTAAAGAAGTTTGAACAGTACTTACATGGGGTGTATTTCTGATGAGACTTGTATAGTTTACCGGGTAGGGAAGTGCTGCCCAATTTTCCGTAGAATAGAGAACCCTCTGCTTAGATTATCCTACAGAGTAGTCTAGACGTTGATAGACGTATTTGACTATTATAGGTTGATACTCTGCGCGCGACATATTCGACTTGGCAGGTGGATTTCGCCGAGAAGGTATGTGATTCTTCCGATACTCTTGAGCATGATATTTTAAAATATATATATAGTACGGTAGACGTACGTGTGTTAACTGAACATGGATTTACTTGACGTCTTTTGACTTGAGTCTAAATAATAAGAATCTTGAAGTATTTAAAAAGAATTATGAATCATTTTTGAAAGAAGAGTAATACTTGGTTTTTTTTAAACAAAAGCTTAAGAGTTATACTAGGTTTATGGGATGTTAGGTATAACGACTTAAGAAAGATAAAAGGAACGGTTTACTTATGTGTTTATAAAAGACTTGTATTGATTTCTGGAAGGTATAGTAAGATGGTTTGTTGAGTAAACATATTGTGATGCTATGTGTGTTAGTATCCTGTAACGTTTGTGTAAAGAGGTTATTCTTATTGTGCTTATGTTGTTTAACGATAAGCCGTTTTGTTAGTATTACATCACTCACCTCTTGACATGATATACCGGGGGTTAAGCTGCCCCCCGATGCGGGGTATACCTCAGGCAGTCTGTGTGACTATGATTCGAGAATATCTCATGCGGGTCCAGGGGACCTATGCGGAGCTACGAGAGTTCCAGGTTAGTGTGCGGTCCATGTGGCCATGCGGTCTATGTGGCCATGCGGACTACGAGTCCAGGACGATGCCGAGGAGTAGCTACCCTCGATGCGGGGAATACCTCATGCGGGCCTAGGTGGCCTATGCGGACTACGGGAGTCCAGGATTAGGCATGCATAATGATACTATGGGCGATTGGCCTTGCTTCGATCATTCGCAACCTAGAAAAGACCTGTAACAGTTTACCTATTATTACTCTTGTTTGTGATGTGGCACTATGTGCAATTACATTGGTTGTTTCGTACATATTTGTAAAATTGGTTTTAAAATGATATGATTTCATTTAAGTACTTTACAGTTTCACATACTTGGTACCTGTTGTACTGACCTCCTTCGGGGGGCTGCGTTCATGCCGCAGGTAAGGGAAAGCAGGTGCTAGATCCACATCCTTAGGATCCTTACTTTGGTGTCAGGAGCTCCATCTTCTCCGGAGGCTCGACTTTTGGGTATGATCTCCCTGTTGTTGTAGATAGTTTTGTACATTCAGGGTATGGCGGGGCCCTGTCCCGCCATAGTTGTTTATCTTCTTAGAAGTGCAGTAGTCCTATTATGCAGTTGGGATGTAGCTAGGGCTTTGTTTATATATATATGCCGAAAGGCGACATTTTCTCGAGATAAAGCGTGTCTCATTTACAAGCTGTTTCATGTCTTGTTTTTATATTCCGATTACTCGATGTATGACTACTTGGGTGCAGATGCGGCACGATCATGGGCCGGAACAGTCGTGACTAAAGTGGTATCAGAGCAGTTAATCCTCGGAAAGTGTCTATAGACCGTATCTAGTAGAGTCTTGATTATCGGTGTGTTGTGCACCACACCAATAATCAGGAGGCTATAGGATATTTAGGATTGATTTCCATTCTTCTCACTCTGAGATCGTGCCTTAGAGTTGTGTTATAAGTTGGACCCCTCTAACATATTTCCTTTCTTTAACAGTTATGCCTCTACGTAAGGCAACCGGGCGGAAGGGCAAAGCGGCGAGGCGCTAGTAGGACACCGAGTCACGAGGGTCGTGCCCGATCTATACGAGCGGCGAGTTCCACGACGCGCCCGGCCAGCGAGGCTTAGGCGCGATGAGTGGTGATGAGACCCGATACCTGCACCTCCAGTCCACCGGAGCGGATAATATAGGTTCTGAGAGATGGCGATTCGGCGGGATCGTGGCGAACATGAGGATAAATTTGGATCTGGCAGTTCCGATTCAGCGATGCACGTGGTTCACCCGAGGTCGGATAGTTTGAGGCTACGAGATTTCTTGAGTTGTAGCCGCGAGTTACGGATCGAGACACGAGGATGATCCACAGGAGTTCATCCGTCGATTCTGAAGGATCATGCGAGTGATCAAGGCTTGAGAGACCGAGTCCGTGATCTTGATTCGCGTCGGCTGCGTGATACGCGATCGGCCGTTTGACTCGTGGGAGTTGTCGGGGAAACCGCGTCCCCGGCTACTTGGGACGAGTTCTCGGAGGCTTTCTCACTCACTTCTTGCCTCGCGGATGAGGAGGCGCGGGCCGGCAATTTTTGTTCTTTGAGGCGAGAGAGGACGCCGCGATTAGGAGTACAACGTTGAGTTCGATTCGTTGGCTCGATATGTCCCTGCGTTAGCGAACATGGAGGGCGGTACCGCTACATCACCGGGCTAGATGATTATATGGCCGAGTCTTGTGCCGGTGTGGCTCTTCCGCCAGGCATGGACATTACCCGCATGCAGGCTCATGCACTTGGATGCGAGGAGCGTAGGGGCCGACGGGTTGTGACGGCGGCGAGAAGAAGGCCAGGACGGCAGGGTCTTTTGGTAGCTATCGGGGTGGACGGCCTCAGCAGCAGTCTAGATTTGCACCACAGCCAGCTCAAAGCACTCCTACACCGTCCTCAGGACAGCCATGATATTCGGCGGACGAGGCCCCGGGACTTCCGGCGTCGAGTAGCGAGGTGCTAACCGATCGGGACCACCCGCCGGTGTGGCCGTCACGGTAGATCCCATTACGGGGTGTGATGCGCTCGGGAGTTTGTTTGATTGCGGCCAGCCGGTCACTGCGAGCACTGTCGGACGAAGCGTATGAGATGGTAGGGTCACCTGGGTTCTTTCGCCGGGTCTTCTTCATCTCCTACAGTTACTCGCCCCAGAGGGCAGGGTACTCATGGGCCAGCAGGTCGCGGCAGAGGTCGTGGCGCGGGTCCCAGTTCTAGCGGTCCTCAGAACCGCATTTATGCCTTGTCCAGCCGGCAGGACCAGGAGGCCTCACCTGATGTCGTCACAGGTACTTTATCAGTTTCATGTTGTGACGTGTATGCCTTGATAGATCCGGGTTCTACTCTGTCCTATATATCTCCCCATGTTGCTAGTAGGATAGGGATAGAGCCTGAGTCCATAGACCCTTTCGAGGTAGCTACGCCAGTGGGTGATTCGGTGGTAGCTCGGCGGGTATATAGGGCTTGTCCAGTGACCATATGCAGTCGTCAGACCCTAGCCGACTTGATAGAGTTGGATATGACTGATTTCGATGTGATCATGGGTATGGATTGGCTAGCTTCGTGCTACGCCAATGTAGACTGCAGGGATAGAGTGGTACGGTTCTAGTTTCCTGAGGAGCCGGTTGTTGAGTGGGAGGGGAACACTGTATCGCCAAGGGGTAGGTTTACTTCTTACCTCAAGGCTAGGAAGATGGTGCAGAAGGGGTATATCTACCATCTCATTCGGGTGTTTGATACTGAGGCTGCGGTACCAGATTTTGATCGATTCCAGAGTCGAGAGTTCCCGGATGTGTTTCAGCACGACCTCCGGTATCCTCCCGAGAGGAGATAGAGTTTTGTATCGATGTGCTACCAGACCCTCGGCCTATTTCTATTCCGCCATACAGAATGGCACCTGCTGAGTTGAGAGAGTTGAAGGACCAGCTGAGAGATTTGCTGGAGAAGGGCTTCATTAGGCCTAGTGTTTCTCCCTGGGGAGCGCCGGTATTGTTCGTAAAGAAGAAGGACGGGACGCTGCGCATGTGTGTTGATTCTGAGCGGTGAACAAGGTGACCATTAAGAACATATACCCCCTTCCATTGATGATGATTTGTTCCAGGTATGGCAGTGTTTCTCAAGATTGATCTGCGATCGGGCTATCATAAGGTGCGTGTTAGAGAGGCGGATGTCCCACAGGATCGTTCGGACGATGCGGGCATTATGAGTTCGAGTCATGTCTTTGGGTTGACCAATGCTCCGGCGGTATTCATGGATTTGATGAACCGAGTGTTCAAGCCATTTTGGACACGTTTGTGATAGTGTTCATTGATGACATCTTGGTTTATTCCGCTCGGAGCGGAGCATGCGGATCATTTGAGGGCGTCTTTGAGAGTTCTCGGGACCAGCGATTATCGCCAAGTTTTCCAAATGTGAGTTTTGGTTGGCTTCGTGGCTTTTCTTGGGCATATTGTCGGGCCGATGGTATTCGGGTGGATCTGGCCAAGATCGAGGCGATCGGAGTTGGCCTAGACCTCTTACTCAGCAGTGCGCGACTTTACGGGCCTTGCGAGTTACTATCGGCCGTTCGAGGAGAAGTTTGCTTCTATCTCTGCACCATTGACTAGGTGACTCGAGCGGCTAAGTTTGATGGTGATGCTTGTGGCGGGGTTTCGATTCTTGAAGGAGGCGACGATCGCCCCGTTCTTACTCTTCCAGAGGGTCCAGACGGTTATGTAGTGTATTATGATGCGTCAGGCGTCGGGCTCGGATGTGTGTTGATGCAGCTGGTCAAGGTTATAGCATACGCATCCCGACAGCTTAAGAAACATGAGAGGAACTATCCCACCCATGATTTGGAGTTGGCAGCGGTGATTCACGCTTTGAAGATCTGGAGGCACTATTTGTATGGGGTTCATGTGGATATTTATACAGACCACAAGAGCCTCCAGTATATCTTCAGCCAGAGGGAGCTGAACTTACGACAGAGACGGTGGTTAGAGTTACTCAAGGATTATGATGTTGATATCCTGTACCACCCGGGGAAGGCCAATGTTGTGGCAGATGTTCTTAGTCGTAGGTCGATGGGGAGTTTATCAGATGTGCAGCCAGAGAGGAGGGGCATGGTCCGCGAGTTGCATCAGCTAGCGAGCCTTGAGTCCGATTGATTGGTTCTGATAGCAGTGGGGTTCGAGTTCGAGAGGTTGCCGAGTCTTCCATCGTCGAGGAGGTGAAGAGGCAACAGTTTGAGGATCCGGTTTTGACTCGGTATCGTGATACAGCTCTTCGTGAGAGGAAGGGTCCTTTTGAGGTAGCACCTGATGGGGTGCTAAGGAGGAGGGCAGGTTGTGTGTTCCAGATATTGCAGGACTTCGGCAGCAGGTTCTAGGGGAAGCACACTGCGCACGCTACTCTATCCATCTGGGGTCGACCAAGATGTACCACGACCTCAGATCTGTGTATTGGTGGGATGGCTTGAAGATGGACGTTGCAGAGTTTGTGGCTCAGTGCCCGTGTTGTCAGCAGGTGAAGGTAGAGCACCGCAGGCACGGTGGTTTATTGCGACGATAGAGATCGACACGGAAGTGGGAGGTGATCAATATGGACTTTATCACGGGATTACCTCGCACTCGGAGGAAGCATGATTCTATCGGGTTATCGTCGACAATTTGTCGAAATCAGCCCACTTTCTTCCGTCGGGACGACTTTTGGTACCGAGGATTATGCGGACTTTACATCAGAGATCGTGAGGCGCATGGAGTCCCTATTTCTATCATATCGATAGAGAGCCCGATTCTGGCTAACTTCTGGAGGTCTTTCCAGAAGGGTCTAGGGACGCAGTGAGCACAGTCGCATTCCATCCTCGCAGACAGACGATGCGAGCGCACCATCCGCACTCGAGGATATCTTTGCGAGCCTGTGTTATTGACTTCAGGGGTAGCTGGGAGGATCATTTGCCTCTAGTTGAATTTGCGTATAATAATAGCTACCACTTCAGTATTCAGATGACGTCTTATGAGTCCTTGTATGGGAGGAAGTGCAGATCGCCGATAGGCTGGTTTGATGTAGGCGAGTGCGATTAGTAGGACGGACGTCTGAGCGATGGATAAGGTGAAGCTTATCCAAGAGCGGCTATTGACAGCTCAGAGTCGACAGAAGTCATATGCAGATCATCGTCGTCGGCATCTGGAGTTCGAGGTTGATGATTGGGTTTTCTGAAGATGTCACCCATGAAGGTGTGATGAGATTCGAAGAAAGGAAACTCGGCCCAGTACATCGGGCGTATCAGTTGTCCGCAGGTGGCAAGGTTGCCTATGAGTTGGATCTGTCGTCCGATCTGGAGGCGGTGCATCCGGTTTTCATGTTTCTATCTTTGGCGGATGTATCGGGATCCATCTAGGGTGCACCCGATTGACGATGTCCAGTGGCCAGGGGTTATCGTATGAGAGATCCCCATAGCGATAATCGATCTTGTGTTAGGCGTCTGCGGACGAGGCGTGGCTTCCACAAAGTCTTGTGGCAGAACGAGCTCAGGGAGGAGATGACGTGGGAAGCTGAGGAGGACATGAGGCAGAAGTATCCTCACCTATTCCCCACACCTCCAGGTAACTCACTTTCCTACTTGTAAATTTTCATTGTCATATTTGCTTACGTGTTGTATTGTGGCCATGTGTGGCATTTGCAACTGTTTAGGTTATGAGGAACTTTATCGTTGTGTGTCTTGGGAAGGAACATTCGGGACGAATGTTTCTAAAGAGGGGAGAATGTTATACCCCATATTTTCCAGAGTATGTACGTAAGGGCGTACGTACAAAAGTTTAATCCTTAAAGTAGGCATAGGGACGAAAATTTGTGCACAACCCACGAAAATAATTGTTTTCCGACGAAACATCTTCCAAATCTTGCGAAGGGAAAATTACGGCTGCGACATTTATAATTTTTGCGGATTTTTCTGAGAGATGAAATATTTTGGACCAACGAGAGGGTGACACTTGTCACCCTCAAGTGGACGACAAAGAGGGCACGGTTAGCATGAATTTGTGGCCTAAACCATGGGTCAATGTTTGTGAGTGATTTGTGGAGTAGGGATAGGGTGCACTTGTGCAAATCCACACCCTCCACTTGCCCTCCACTTGCCTTCATCTTGGCCCTTGAAAGCCCTATAAATACCCCCCTTGAGTTGAAGACTTCTTCATCCACAAATAATCTTTCAAGTCTTAAAACTCCCTTCCCCCTCTAGAGAGCTTTCGTCCAAGCCTCACTCCCCTCTTGAGAGCTAAGCCAAACACCCCTCCCCCTTTCCTAGTAGTCTCGGCAAAGCCCCCTCCCCTTGGTAAAAAATACTCTCCAAGTATTGTTACTATCCCCAAAATACCCTAGCCGTATATCTTATAATATTCCAAAGTCACCCCTATACAAAAAGCCCAGAAATACTATCTTATATCCATTAGTCACTAAACGAAACCCTGGGGAAATCTTCATAGTTGGTTGAAGTAGTAAGTAGAAGTTGTGTAGAAACTTCTAAGGGTTTCTTGGAGCGGATTGGAGCGTTCAGATTAGGAGCTAAACCTTGCTCAGGATCGACTTATAACTTGGATAATTTTGGGCTTACCGAGGTAAATAATAATCTTATCCTTCCATTGTAATTGGAGAATGCATACTGTAGAAGTATAGAAATAAGTATAGAATACATAGAAGGGTATTGCAGAAGAGAATTGAACTGTAATCGCATCAGAAGAATTAAAGAAGTTTGAACTGTACTTACATAGGACTGTATTTACAGTAGATTAGTATAGTTTACCGGGTAGGGAAGTGCTGCCCGATTTTCCGTAGAATAGAGAACCCTCTGCGTAGATTATCCTACAGAGTAGTCTAGACGTTGATAGACGTATTTGACTATTATAGGTTGATACTCTGCGCGCGACATATTCGACTTGGCAGGTGTATTTCGCCGAGAAGGTATGTGATTCTTCCTATACTCTTGAGCATGATATTTTAAAATATATATATAGTACGGTAGACGTACGTGTGTTAACTGAACATGGATTTACTTGACGTCTTTTGACTTGAGTCTAAATAATAAGAATCTTGAAGTATTTAAAAAGAATTATGAATCATTTTTGAAAGAAGAGTAATACTTGGTTTTTTTTAAACAAAAGCTTAAGAGTTATACTAGCTTTATGGGAAGTTAGGTATAACGACTTAAGAAAGATAAAAGGAACGGTTTACTTATGTGTTTATAAAAGACTTGTATTGATTTCTGGAAGGTATAGTAAGATGGTTTGTTGAGTAGACATATTGTGATGCTATGTGTGTTAGTATCCTGTAACGTTTGTGTAAAGAGGTTATTCTTATTGTGCTTATGTTGTTTAACGATAAGCCGTTATGTTAGTATTACATCACTCACCTCTTGACATGATATCACGGGGTTAAGCGCCACGTCTGAGGTATACCTCGTGCGATCTGTGTGACTATGATTCGAGAATACCTCATGCGGGTCCGGGACCTATGCGAGCTACGAGTTCGAGTTAGTGAGCGGTCCATGTGGCCATGCGGTCTATGTGGCCATGCGGACTACGAGTCCAGGACGATGCCGATGAGTAGCTACCCTCGATGCGGGGATTACCTCATGCGGGCCTAGGTGGCCTATGCGGACTACGGAGTCGAGATTAGGCATGCGTAATGATACTATGGGCGATTGGCCTTGCTTCGATCATTCGCGGCTAGAAAAGACACATTCTGATTTACCTATTATTACTCTTGTTTGTGATGTGGCACTATGTGCGATTACATTGGTTGTTTCGTACATATTTGTAAAATTGGTTTTAAAATGATATGATTTCATTTAAGTACTTTACGATTTCACATACTTGGTACTGTTATCGACCTCCTTGGGCTGCGTTCATGCGCAGGTAAGAAAGCAGTGCTAGATCCACATCCTTAGGATCCTTACTTTGGTGTCGGAGCTCCATCTTCTCCGAGGCTCGACTTTTGGGTATGATCTCCTGTTGTTGTAGATAGTTTTGTACATTCGGGGTATGGCGGGGCCACGCCATAATTGTTTATCTTCTTAGAGTGCGTAGTCCTATTATGCAGTTGGGATGTAAGCTAGGGCATTGTTTATATATATATGCCGAAAGGCGACATTTTCTCGAGATAAAGCGTGTCTCATTTTACAACTGTTTCATGTCTTGTTTTATATTCACATTACTCGATGTATGACTACTTGGGTGCGGGTAAGGCACGATCATGGGCCAGGCAGTCGTGGCAACCAGCCGAGAAGTCGGCAACATGTACGAATATGGAGCAGAAATAAAGTCTGATAAATGATCATAATCGTAAAAAGAATGACAGGGGCAAGTATAAAAAGTACATACCAAATCCTGCCGTGTCATTACCACTCATGAACCTAATTGCACATCATTATCTTTTCCATTCCATTAAGAGTTATAGCCATATCTTACGTACATACTTAGGAGAAGTCATTAAGTTCATTACCATATAACTTACTTATCTTTCATAACATAATCCGGCCCTTTATGGAAGGACGCATATACTACCCGGCCCAATCTGGGACGCGATCAAGTCACACAAATATCAAAGCGTGCCCGTGGAATCCCCCATCACTGCCTACATCCATAAGTGTAAAATATAACCATGTGACGCGCCCGTGGCATCCCACCTCACTGTCGGCGTACACATACACAATACATATATATATCTCTTGCCCGTGGAATCCCACATCACTGCCGACAGCCGTAGGTGTAACATATAACCATGTGACGCGCCCGTGGAATCTCACATCACTGCCGACAGCCATAGGTGTAACATATAACCATGTGACGCGCCCGTGGCATCCCACCTCACTGTCGGCGTACACATATACAACACATATACATATATATATATATATATATATATATATAACGTGGCCGCATGCCCCGGAATCCCTCATCGTATAAGCATGGCCATAACGTTCCCTCAGCATCCCTCATCGTAGGTGCAGGTCTTCATGGGGAGCTAGCCCATGGAGTAATAATATAACATGCCCCCGAAATACCTCATCGTGGGTACATGTCTTCATGGGGAGCTAGCCCATGGAGTAATAATCGTACATAGCATGGTCGCATGCCCCGGAATCCCTCATCGTATAAGCATGTCCATGGGTAATAAAACAAATCCGGGAATCTAACCCGCCTCCTGGTCACATGCCCTGGAATCCCACATCGTATAAGCATGTCCAAGGATCAATTATAATGGAAGCATACCCGTGGAATCCCACATCACTGTCGGTACGTCCAAGTAAACTTACAACAAGACAGTCGGCCCTCCAACTGAGAGTCACGACAACGTAAACATATAATACTTGCACTCAAAGCTATCACAAACAAACATAGGCAAGTTCATTAATCCCTTTAGACTTTCATTTTTATAAACTCATGGCACTTTCGTTTCACACATAAAAATCCGGGAATTTAACCCAAAGTACTACGTGCTTACATTCTTTTCAAAAGAATCCTTTTCATATAAAACCCCAAGATACTAACACCCGTAGTATCAAGGCTTGTTTACATTTTACCTAAGTCACTACACTTTTAGAAATACATTTTTCAGCTTCTAAATCAAGTGACTTCTTTCCTTAACACTTAAGCAATTGATGCTTTTAAATCCATTTTCCTTTCTTTATTTCAAAACATTTATCATTACTTAGATTAAACCACTCGTTTAACTTTCCATAAAGCTATTATAACCAACTTCCCATAAAGTCGTTATACTAACTTTATACTTAGGCAAATACATTCTTATTATAACCAAGAGACTTATACTTTCGAAATACTTCAAGTCCCTTATCTTTTAGAATCAAGTTTCGTAGTTCATAGTCTTAAAACTTCATAACGTAAACTCTTTAAATTAAGCAACATATGCCTTATATGTGTGAATAGGTTATACTTATTTATAATGATCTCATTAAAGCAGCCATGATCTATAAAATGTAATACATTTTTGTCTTATCTTAGCTTCTATGCAGATGGAGAATTCTACTTGTTTTAATATAATATGGTCATTACATTTTCCTTTATTAACGCTGCAGTGGCTTGTTCGATTCTTATTCTCATTTGTGCCGTAACTTAGCCAAGTCAACTTGGCTCCAAATACCTCCTAACGACTCTTACCAACATCCCCCATAAGACTTGGTAAGAACTTAGGATAACTTAGACATAACCTTTACGTAGAGTAAATCAACTGTTATACCCCGTATTTCCAGAGTATGTACGTGGGAGTGTACGTACGAAAACTTAGCCTTAGTTAGGCATTATGGACGAAAAAGTTTGTGCACAACACTCAAAAAGAATCGTTTTTCGACGAAACGTTTTACTAAACTCCCGTAGGGTAAATTCCGGCTATGTCATTTATAATTTTTGCGGATTTTTCTGAGAGACGAAACATTTTGGACCAACGGGAGGGTGACACTTGTCACCCTCATTGGACGGCAAAGTGGGCAAGGTTTGGCACGTTTTTTGTGCCTTGCACAAAGTCAAGGAGTTGGTAGGATATTTGTGTAGTAGATGGATAAGGACACTTGCCTAAATCTCCACCCTACACTTTCCTTGCACTTGGCATCATCTTGGCCATTGGTTGGCCATTTCTTGACCTATAAATACCCCCCTTAAGATGAAGAGTTCTTCATCCACAAAACAAACTTTCCAAGTCTAAAATCCCTCCCCCTCTCTCAAAGCTTTTCGTCCAACACTCCCTCTCCCCCCCCCCCCCTTGTGAAGGCCTTGGCCGAATACCCCCCCCCCCCCCCTCTAAAGGAAGCCCTAGCCGAAACACTACCCCCCTCCCTTGGTAGAAATGTTGTCTTCCAAGTGTAGTTACTATTCCTAAATACCCTAGCCCAAATCCCTTAGTACTTAGTAGAAGTTGTGAAGAACTTCTAAGGGTTCTTGAGCTATCGGGCGTACAAATTAGAGCTAAACCTTGCTCGGGGCGACTTTTAACTTGGATAATTTTGGGCTTACCGAGGTAATACTCTTGTCCTTCTATTGTAATTGGATATTACATATAAGAATAGTATAGACTTGAGTATAAATACTTAGAAGAATATTAAAGAATAGAATTGAACTGTTATCACAGTAGAAGGGTTTAAAAGAAGATTAATCAAAC
Organism: Przewalskia tangutica; assembly: GCA_029844215.1. Taxonomy (NCBI): domain Eukaryota; kingdom Viridiplantae; phylum Streptophyta; class Magnoliopsida; order Solanales; family Solanaceae; genus Przewalskia; species Przewalskia tangutica. The sequence goes on from CM056721.1 coordinate 109,438,516, forward strand.
TGTACTTACATGGGATTTTCACGATGAGACTTGAGTAGCTCACCGGGTAAGGTAGTGCTGCCCAATTTTCCGTAGAATAGAGAACCCTCTACTTAGAACTGTGTACAGAATAGTCTAGACGTTGATAGACGTATTTGACTATTATAGGCTGATTCTCTGCGCGCGACATATTCGACTTGGCAGGTGGATTTCACCGAGAAGGTATGTGATTCTTCCTAAGCATGATATTTTAAAATATATATATAGTACGGTAGACGTACATGTGTTAACTGAATAATAACTACGACAATATCTTTTGACTTAAGCCTGAATAATAATTACGGCAATGTCTTTTGACTTAAGCCTGAATAATAAGAATCTTGATGCATTTCAAAAAGAATACTGAATCATTTTTAACAGAAGAGAACTAATCGGTTTTTAAACAAAAAGCTTAAGAGTTATACTAGCTTTATGGGAAGCTAGGTATAACAACTTAAGAAAGATAAAAGGAACGGTTTACTTGTGTGTTTACAAAAGACTATATTGCTTTCTGGAAAACATAAAAAGATGGTTTGATGAGTAGACATAATACTATGGGTGTTAATGTCTTGTAATGTTTGTATAAAAGGGTATTATTGTTGTGCTTATGTTGTTTAACGATAAGCTGTTATGTTAGTACTATATCACTCACCTCTTGACATAATACCGGGGGTTAAGCTGCCCTCCGATGCGGGGTATACCTCAGGCAGTCTGTGTGACTATGATGCGAGGATACCTCATGCGGGTCCAGGACCTATGCGAGCTACGAGAGTTCGGTTAGTGTGCGGGGTTGTACCTCATGCGATGCATGTGGCCGTGCGGACTACGAGTCGGGGCGATGCCGAGTAGCTACCCTCGATGCGGGGTTATACCCTATGCGGGCTGTGTGAGTGGCCTATGCGGACTCTGAGTCGTGATTTGGCTTGCATAATGATACTATGGGCGATTGGCCTGCCCGATCATTCGCACCAGAAAAGACATTACGATTTACCTATTGTTGCTCTTGTTTATGATGTGGCACTATGTGCGATTACATTGGTTGTTTTCGTGCATATTTATAAAATTGGTTTTAAAATGATATGATTTCATTTAAGTACTTTACGATTTCACATACTTAGTACATTTGTCTTGACCTCGGGCCGCGTTCATCTGCGGTAAGGGTAGCGGTGCTAGATCCACATCCTTAGGATCTCTTTGCGTTGGTGTCAGGAGCTCCAACTTCTCCGGAGGCTCGACTTTTGTGTTATACCCCGTATTTCCGGTATGCGTGGGGCGTGCGTGCGAGAATCTGACGTAAAGATTGGAAAGGAAGAAAGAGGTGATTTTTCCACGGAAAAGTTTCCGGTTTTGTGAAGGAAAAAGGTTCGTTAATGGGAATTGGATTCCCGGTTGGTATTCGGACTTCGGAATATTAGAGAATTGTGGAATTTTATTTTGGAAATGGTCACGTGGGGCCCACGGAGAAATTTACTGATTTTGAGGCCGCTTTGTTTTGAGATTTCGGTATTGTGGATATTTTTTGAAAGACGTTTTATGAGGGCCAATAGGAGGTGACACGTGTCACCCCCTGCGTGGCAGCGAAGTTACCTTTGTGCACAACACCGGTTAGAGTCGTTTTTAAACGTTTTCGCGTAACTTGCGAAGGAAAATTCGGCTATGTCGTTTTGTATTTTTGCGGATTTTTCCGAAAGGGCGGAACATTTTGGGCCAACAAGAGGTGACACTCAGTGGGCGCCTTAGGGTCGGTTTGGCCTTGGCCGTTGGTGCCTTGTTGTGGCATTGTTTTGTGCAATGTTTTGTGCAATGTTTTGGCTTGTTTTGTGGAGTAGGGACTAGGGTGCACTTGGCTTGATCTTGGGCTTACACTTGACTTGCACTTGGCTAGATCTTGGCCATTGGTTGGCCTTTGGTTTTGCTATAAATACCACATGTTGATGAACTCTTCATCCACAAATGAAACCTTCAAGCCTAAAATCCTCTCCTCCTCTAGTGTTGAGTTCGTCCAACTCATCCCCTCAGGTGGCCTTATGGCGAGAGCCTCCCTCCCCTGTGGTGCTAGTAGGGTACCCCCAGCCTAGTTGTTTCGTATAATACACCCATCTTGGTAGAAATACTCTCAGTATTGTTATAATGCCCAAAATACCTTAGCCTTGTACCTTGTAGTATTCCAAAGATACTCTATACGTAGAGTCAGGAAATACTACCTTTTGTCCTTTTAGTCTCAAACCAAACCTAAGGAAATCTTCATAGTTGGTTGAAGTATTTTGAGTAGAAGTTGGTTAGAACTTCTGGGGTTGTTTGGAGCGGATCGAGCGCACGGAGTAGAGCTAAACCTTGCTCGGGATCGACATTATAACTTGGATAATTTTGGGCTTGTCGAGGTAATTATCTTGTCCTCTATTGTAATTGGAAATTACATGTTTGTTAGAATATATAGTTGAAGTATACTATATATGGAACTATACTTAGTATTCGGCAATGTCTTTTGACTTAAGCTGAAGAATAAAGAAAAGAATCGCCGTATTTACATAGGGTGTGTGCGATGAACTTGTGTAGTATTCTTTGAGTAGAATTGTACACGTCCAGGTTAGGCGTGTAAACCCCCCAGTTGGCTTGGTGGTAGGCCTCGATAGAGGAGGAGATTTCTGCCATGCGGGGAGGTCTTTGAATTTTCTGTAGAAAGATAGAAACTTGTGTTTTGGGGTTAATAGACGGTTGTGACCTTTATAGGTGAAAGTACTAAGAGTAGCGTATTCTACTCGAGGAGTGGAAAGGGCTAGCAAGGTTGTAGTACTTGGAGCATTTTGCTTATTGTCGATAAATCGTCGCGAGGTATGTGAACCTCTTCCTATCTTTTCTAGCATGATTGTTGTGAACTATGTAGTACGGTAGACGTACATGTGCTAAGTGATTTGGTTGGTTTAAAACATAGGGTGTTATACTAGCTTTATGGGAAGTTAGTTATAACGACCTTATGTAGGTGAAAATGGTTTACTGATGTTAGAAGTTAAGAGACTTGATCTTATAAGATAAGAGACTTAACTTATTTGTTTTAATGTGGATGTTTGTGTGAAACCTCATTCGTGAGTAATGAGTACTTGGTTTTTAAAGGGATAATGTTTTACTGATTTCGGGAATCAGAATGTGTATCGACAGACCATTGCAGCGTTAATAAAGGAAAATGTATTGAATAATGATGTGTTGTATTAAAACCAGTAGAAACCTCCATCTGCATAGAAGCTAAGATAAGACAAAATGATATTACATTTTCTAGATCATGTCTGTAATAAGATCGTTATAAACAAGAATAAACTACTCACATATATGACATATGTTACTCAATTGTTTTAAAAGAGATTAAGACTATGAGTTATGAAACCTTTCTAAAATAAGTGACTTGAGCATTTGAAAATGAGAAGCTTGAGTAATTGAAACTAGGCAAACTGGAACTTAGGAAAAGAATGTTGTTACTTGATTTTGAAAAGGAATGTGGGTGGTCATTCTAATACTACGGGTATAGGGTGACTTTTATAAAAGTAATGGATCTCTTTTAAAAAGAACTTAACGTATGTAGTACTTTGGGGTTAAAAACCCGGACTTTGGCATAAAATGAAAGTACTTTGAGTTGTGTGAACTTGCCTATGCTTGTTGTTGTGAACTTGCCTATGCTTGTTGTTGTGAAACTTGCCTATGCTTGTGATGATAGCCTTTGTTGTGCAAGTGTGGTATTTACGTATTCCGCTCTCGATGAGGCGGTCGACTTGTCGAGAACTTACTTGGACGTCTTTGGCGGTGATGGAGAATTCCACGGGTATGTTTCCATTTTGATTCTTGTCTTGTTGTTGATGTCACATGGACATGTCTACACCGATCATGATTCGGGGCGTCGACGTGCGGGTTAATTACCCGATATATTGTTATTGTGGTTACATGGACATGTCTACACCGAGGTAGAATTCGGGGCATGTGGCGTGCGGCGGGTTGATCACCCAAGATATTATTGTTGATGTCACATGGACGTGTCTACACCGAGGTAGAATTCCGGCATGTGGCCGTGGGGCATTGGTATTATTGTTGCATCATGGACATGTCTGCACCGATCTGAATTTCGGGGCATGCGGCCATGATGCGAACATGATTGATGTTGTGGGCGTGAGACCCATAGTTATATTTAGTGATGACTTGAGGCGTGAGTCACGATCGACATGACCGCTTTTATGTTGTGAATCGTAGTTTGGTTATCATACATGTCTCCGCTTTATATAGACTAGTATGATTTCATTTGATATTTCTGATTTCACATACTTAGTACTGTTGTCTTGCAGCCTCGCCGAAGCTGCGTTAAATCTGCGCAGTAAGTACATCGGCCGTGGATCTCGCTCTCGGGATCTCGTTCAGCGTTTTGGGAAGCTCCGTTTCTCCGAGGCTTATCTTTTGGTATGTGTTCCACGAGTTGTAGGTTCTTGTACATTCGAGTATGGCGAGGCCTGTCGTCATAGTTGTTGTAAATCTTAAGTGCAGTAATCTTGTTGTGGCGGGGTTTGTAAAAAAAGGATTAAATTGTTCGTTTTGAAAGAGTTGTAATTATATATGTAATTGGAAGGAAGGTAGTTGGGTTGGCTTTGTTTTATGATCATATATCTTGTTTCTTGTTTAAAGTTTTATTTTCCATTGGTTTTCTCGATGTTGTGTCACTAGGGTGCCCGGATAAGGCACGATGCTTGGGCCGGGGCCGGTCGTTACATTTTGGGTATGATCTCCTGTTGTAGATAGTTTTGTATCAGTCGAGGTATGGCGGGAGCCCGTCGCCATAGTTGTTTATCTTCTTAGGTGCAGTAGTCTATTATGCAGTTGGGATGTAGCGCAAAGACTATGTTTATTTATATATGCCGAAAGCGACATTTTCTCACATAAAGCGTGTCTCATTTTACAACTTTCATGTCTTGTTTTATTATTCCGCGATTACTCGATGTATGACTACTTGGGTGCCGGGTAAGGCACGATCCACGAGCCCGGGCAGTCGTGAAAAAGTGGTATCGCAGCGATTAATCCTCGGAAAGTGTCTGAGGCGTATCTAGTAGAGTCTTGATTATCGGTGTGTTGTGCACCCACCAATAATCGTGAGGCTATAGGATATTTAGGATTGGTTTCCATTCTTCTCACTCGAGATCGTGCTTTAGAGTGTGTTTAAAGTTGGACCCTCTAACGTATTCCTTTTATATGATTATGCCTCACGTAAGGCAACCCGCCCAGGAAGGCGAAGCGGCCAGGGAGGCGCTAGTAGGACACCGAGAGTTACGAGGGCTCGTGCCCGATCTATACCTCGACGGCGAGTTCCATGACGCCGCCGGCCCAGCGAGACCAGTACCACACCTCGCCCCGGCTGGGCGGAGAGTTAGGGTACTGAGAGATAACGACTATTTGCCAGATCGTGGCGGACATGAGGACAGTGGATCACGGTTCGATTCCGGCCCGATAGTACCGTGGTTCACCCGAGGCGAGATAGTTTGAGGCTACGAGATTTCTGAGTTGTAGCCGCTTGAGTTTTCTGGTCGAGGCGGGAGGATGATCGCGAGTTCATCCGTCGCCTCTGAGGATTATGAGTGATCGGCGTCGGAGACCGAGTGCGTGATCTTCGGTTCGCGTCGGTGCGTGATACCGCGATCGATTGGTTTGATTCTTGGGAGTTATCCGGGAGAGCACGCGTCCCAACCACTGGGATGAGTTCTCGGAGGCTTTCTCACTCACTTCTTGCCTCGCGGATGAGGATGGCGCGGTAAAGATTTTATTCTGCGAGGCAGAGGACGCCGCTAGGGAGTATAATGTCGAGTTCGATTCTTTGGCTCGATATGTCCCTGCATTGGTAGCGGATATGGAGGACAGGGTGCATCGCTACGTCACCGGGCTAGATGATTACATGGCCGAGTCTTGTGCGGGTGTGGCTCTTCACGAGCATGGATATTACCCGTATGCGAGCTCGACCTGCGGATCGAGCGAGGCGTCGACGGGTTGTGACACAGCGAGAAGAGGACCGGACAGCGGGGTCCTTTAGTAGTTATCGTGGGCGGCCGGAAGGCGATATAGGTCGCACCACGCCCGGCTCAGTACTCTGGACCGCCCCAGCGACCCGAGTATTCGGCGGTCGGGGCCCAGGACTTGGACTTTACGGGTGGCAGAGTCTTGGCGGTCGGGACCACCCGCCGGTGTGGCCGTCACGGTAGATCCCATTCGGGAATTGTGGTACTCTCCGAGAGTTTGTTCTGCGCGGCGGTCGGGTCATTTGCGAGGCTGTCAGACCAGGCGGCGCTGGTGGTAGGGCTCGGCCTACGGTGCATTGCCGATTCATCTTCTCCTCAGATTACTCGCCGGAGGCGTGGTACTCATGGGCGGCCAGGTCGCGGCAGAGGTCGTGGCGCGGGTCCCAGTTCTAGCGGTCCTCAGAATCGCATTGATGCCTTGTCCAGCCGGCAGGATCAGGAGGCCTCACCTGATGTCATCACAGGTACCTTATCAGTTTCTGGATTTGATGTGTATGCCTTGATAGATCCGGGTTCTACTCTGTCCTATATATCTCCACTTATTGCTAGTAGGATAGGGATAGAGCACGAGTCCATAGACCCTTTCGAGGTAGCTACGCGATGGGTGATTCGGTGGTAGCTCGGCGGGTATATAGGGCTTGTCGGTGACCGTATCTGATCGTCGGACCACTGGCGACTTGATAGAGTTGGACATGACGATTCGATGTGATCATGGGTATGGATTGGCTAGCTTCTTGCTATGCCAATGTAGACCGCAGGAGAGAGTAGTACGGTTCGATTTCTGAGAGTCGGTTGTTGAGTGGGAGGAACATGTATCGCCGAGGTAGGTTTATTTCTTACCTCGAGGCTAGGAAGATGGTGCGAAGGGTATATCTACCATCTCGTTCGGGTGTTTGATCGAGGCTGCGATTCAGATTTCGATCGATTCGATGGTCGAGAGAGTTCCCGGGCGTGTTTCAGACGACCTCCCGGTATCCCTCCCGAGAGAGATAGAGTTTTGTATTGATGTCTTTGCGGACACTCGGCTTATTTCCATTCGCCATACGTAATGGCACTGCCGAGTTGAGAGAGTTGAAGGACCAGTGAGAGATTTCTTTGGAGAAGGGCTTCATCGGACCTAGTGTTTCTCCCCGAGGCGCTGTATTGTTCGTGAAGAAGAAGGGCGGGACGCTGCGCATGTGTGTTGATTACATGCAGCTGAACAAGGTGACCATTAAGAATGTATACCCCCTTCCTGTGATTGATGATTTGTTCGACCCGGTGCGAGTGCGAGATGTTTCTCAGATTGATCTGCGATCGGGCTATCATCAGTGCAGTCGAGAGGCGGATGTCCCTAAGATCGCATTCGGACGATGCACGCATTATGAGTTCGGTCATGTCTTTTGGGTTGACCAATGCTCCGGGGTATTCATGGATTTGATGAACCGAGTGTTCAAACCATTTTTGGACACGTTTGTGATAGTGTTCATCGATGATATCTTGGTTTATTCTCGCTCAGAGCAGGAGCATGCGGAGCATTTGAGGACTGTGCTGACAGTTCTCCAGGACCAGCAGTTATACGCCAAGTTTTCCAAATGTGAGTTTTGGTTAGCTTCGGTGGCTTTTCTTGGGCATATTGTCGGGGCCGATGGTATTCAGGTGGATACGGCCAAGATCGAGGCAGTCAGGACTTGGCCTAGACCTACTACTCCGACAGTGCGCGACTTTACGGGCCTTGCAGTTATTATCGGCGGTTCGTAGAAGTTTGCTTCTATCTGCGCACCATTGACTAGGCCGACTCGGAATGCGGCTAAGTTTGATGGGTGATGCGTGTGGCGGGGTTTCGATTCTTGAAGGAGGCGACGACCGCCCGTTCTTACTCTTCCAGAGGGTCCAGACGGTTATGTAGTGTATTGTGATGCGTCAGGCATCTGGTTGGGAGGTGTGTTGATGCAGCATGTCAAGGTTATAGCGTATGCATCCCGACGGTGAAGAAACACGGTAGGAACTACCCCACCCATGATTTGGAGTTCGCGGCGGTGATTCACGCCTTGAAGATCTTGAGGCACTATTTGTATGGGGTTCATGTGGATATTTATACAGACCACAAGAGCCTCCAGTATATCTTCAGCCAGAGAGAGCTAAACTTACGACAGAGACGGTGGTTAGAGATGCTCAAGGATTACGATGTGGATATCTTGTAGCACCCGGGGAAGGCCAATGTTGTGGCAGATGCTCTTAGTCGTAGGTCGATGGGGAGCCTATCGATGTGCGGCAGAGAGGAGGACATGGTTCGTGATTTGCATCGCTTAGCGAGCCTTGGTGTCCGCTTGATTGATTCGATAGCGGTGGGGTTCGAGTTCGTGAGGTTGCCGAGTCTTCCATCGTCGAGAGGTGAAGAGGCAATTCGAGGATCTGTTTGACACGTTATCGTGATACGGCTCTTCGTGAGGAAGGGTCCTTGAGTAGCACCGATGGGGTGCTAAGGTTTGAGGCGGGTTGTGTGTTCCGGATATTTCAGGACTTGGCGGAGTTCTAGGAGAAGCACACATACGCGCATTACTCTATCCATCCGGTCGACTAAGATGTACCACGACGCCCGATCTGTATTGGTGGGATGGCTTGAAGAGGGCGTTGCGAGTTCGTAGCTCGGTGCGTGTTGTCGTGGTGAAGGTAGAGCACCAGGCACGGTGGTTTGTTCTGAGCGATAGAGATCCCGACACGGAAATGGGAGGTGATCAACATGGACTTCATCACGGGATTACCTCGCACTCGGAGGAGGCATGATTCTATATGGGTTATCGTCGACGGTGACGAAATCAGCCCACTTTCTTCCGTCGGGGCGACTTTTTCGGTGAGGATTATGCGGACTTTATATCCGAGATCGTCGACCGCATGGAGTCCCTATTTCGATCATATCGCATGCAGGAGCCCGCCATTCGCTAACTTCTGAGGTCTTTCGAAGGGTTTAGGGACGCAGTGATCACGAGTCGCATTCCATCCACGAGCAGACGGACGGTGGCGCACTATCCGGACTCTTGAGGATATGTTGCGAGCCGTGTTATCGACTTCGTGTGGTGGGAGGATCATTTGCCTCTAGTTGAGTTTGCGTATAATAATAGCTACCACTCCGGTATTCGGGATGACACCTTATGAGGCCTTGTATGGGAGGAAGTGCAGATCGCCGATAGGTTGGTTTGATGTAGGCGAGTGCGATTAGTAGGACGGTTGGTGCAGCGAGCGATGGATAAGGTGAAGCTTATCTAGAGCGGTTCTTGGCACTCGAGTCGGCAAGTCATACGCAGATCATCGCCGTCGGCATCCGAGTTCGCGATTGATGATTGGGTTTTCTGAAGGTGTCACCCATGAAGGGTGTGATGAGATTCGGGAAGAAAGGAAACTTCGGCCCATGTACATTGGGCGTATCAGTTGTCTGCGGGGTAGGCAAGGTTGCCTATGAGTTGGATCTGCCGTCCGTCTGGAGGCGGTGCATCCGGTTTTCACGTTTCTATCTTTGAGGAAATGTATCGGGGATCCATCTAGGTACACCCGATTGACGATGTCAGTGTGAGGGGTTATCGTATGAGAGATTCCCATAGCGATAGTCGATCGTCGAGTTAGGCGTCTGTGGACCAAGGGCGTGGCCGTCAAAGTTACGTGGCGGAACGAGCTCGGAGGAGAGATGACGTGAGAAGGCGAGGAGGACATGAGGCAGAAGTATCCTCACTTATTCCCCACACCTCCAGGTAATTCACTTTCCTACTTGTAAATTTTCATTGTCATATATGCCTAAGTGTTGTTTTGTGGCCGTATGTGGCATTTGCAAACTGTTTAAGATATGAGGAACCTTATTGTTATCTGTCTTGGGAAGGAACATTCGGAATGAATGTTTCTAAGGAGGGGAGAATTTTATACCCCGTATTTCCAGAGTATGTACGTGGGAGTGTACGTACGAAAGCTTAGCCTTAGTTAGGCATTATGGACGAAAAAGTTTGTGCACAACACTCAAAAAGAATCGTTTTTCGACGAAACGTTTTACTAAACTCGCGTAGGGTAAATTCCGGCTATGTCATTTATAATTTTTGCGGATTTTTCCGAGAGACGAAACATTTTGGACCAACGGGAGGGTGACACTTGTCACCCTCATTGGACGGCAAAGTGGGCAAGGTTTGGCACGTTTTTTGTGCCTTGCACAAAGTCAAGGAGTTGGTAGGATATTTGTGTAGTAGATGGATAAGGACACTTGCCTAAATCTCCACCCTACACTTGCCTTGCACTTGGCATCATCTTGGCCATTGGTTGGCCATTTCTTGACCTATAAATACCCCCCTTAAGATGAAGAGTTCTTCATCCACAAAACAAACTTTCCAAGTCTAAAATCCCTCCCCCTCTCTCAAAGCTTTTCGTCCAACACTCCCTCTCCCCTCATGAAGGCCTTGGCGAATACCCCCCTCTAAAGGAAGCCCTAGCCGAAACACTACCCCCCCTCCCTTGGTAGAAATGTTGTCTTCCAAGTGTAGTTACTATTCCTAAATACCCTAGCCCAAATCCCTTAGTACTTAGTAGAAGTTGTGAAGAATTTCTAAGGGTTCTTGGAGCTATCGGAGCGTACAAATTAAGAGCTAAACCTTACTCAGGAGCGACTTTTAACTTGGATAATTTTGGGCTTACCGAGGTAATACTCTTTTCCTTCTATTGTAATTGGATATTACATATAAGAATAATATAGACTTGAGTATAAATACTTAGAAGAATATTAAAGAATTGAATTGAACTGTTATCACAGTAGAAGGGTTTAAAAGAAGATTAATCAAACTGTACTTACATAGGACTGTTTTCACAGTAGACTTGAGTAGCTCACCGGGTAGGGTAGTGCTGCCCAATTTTCCGTAGAATAGAGAACCCTCTACTTAGAACTGTGTACAGAATAGTCTAGACGTTGATAGACGTATTTGACTATTATAGGCTGATTCTCTGCGCGCGACATATTCGACTTGGCGGTGGATTTCAGAAGGTATGTGATTCTTCCTAAGCATGATATTTTAAAATATATATATAGTGCGGTGACGCGTACGTGTTAACGAATAATAACTACGGCAATGTCTTTTGACTTAAGCTGAATAATAATTACGGATGTCTTTGACTTAAGCCCAATAATAAGAATCTTGATGCATTTCAAAAGAATCTTGAATCATTTTTAACAGAAGAGAACTAATCAGTTTTTAAACAAAAAGCTTAAGAGTTATACTAGCTTTATGGGAAGCTAGGTATAACAACTTAAGAAAGATAAAAGGAACGGTTTACTTGTGTGTTTACAAAAGACTATATTGCTTTCTGGAAAACATAAAAAGATGGTTTGATGAGTAGACATAATACTATGGGTGTTAATGTCTTGTAATGTTTGTATAAAAGGGTATTATTGTTGTGCTTATGTTGTTTAACGATAAGCTGTTATGTTAGTACTATATCACTCACCTCTTGACATAATACAGGGGTTAAACGCCTCACGTAGAGGTATACCTCGTGCGATCTGTGTGACTATGATGCGAGGATACCTCATGCGGGTCCAGGGGACCTATGCGGAGCTACGAGAGTTCCAGGTTAGTGTGCGGGGTTATACCTCATGCGGTCTATGTGGCCATGCGGACTACGAGTCCAGGATGATGCCGAGGAGTAACTACCCTCGATGCGGGGTTATACCCTATGCGGGCCTATGTGAGTGGCCTATGCGGACTACGGAAGTCCAGGATTTGGCTTGCATAATGATACTATGGGCGATTGGCCCTGCTTCGATCATTCGCAGCCCAGAAAAGTCCTGTTACAGTTTACCTATTGTTGCTCTTGTTTATGATGTGGCACTATGTGCGGTTACATTGGTTGTTTCGTGCATATTTATAAAATTGGTTTTAAAATGATATGATTTCATTTAAGTACTTTACAGTTTCACATACTTAGTACCTGTTGTACTGACCTCCTTCGGGGGGCTGCGTTCATGCCGCAGGTAAGGGAAAGCAGGTGTTAGATCCACATCCTTAGGATCTCTTTGCGTTGGTGTCAGGAGCTCCAACTTCTCCGGAGGCTCGACTTTTGGGTATGATCTCCCTGTTGTAGATAATTTTGTACAGTCAGGGTATGGCGGGGCCTGTCCCGCCATAGTTGTTTATCTTCTTAGAGGTCTGTAGTCCTATTGTACAGTTGGGATGTAACTGCAAAAACTATGTTTATTTATATATGCCGAAAGGCGACATTTTTCTCACATAAAACTGTGTCTCATTTTACAACTGTTTCATGTCTTGTTTTATTATTCCGCTGATTACTCTGATGTATGACTACTTGGGTGCCCGGGTAAGGCACCAGTCACGGGCCCCGGAACGGGTCGTGACATCAACATACATACCTCTTAACTTCTAAGAGTAGAAGGAATCATGAAATAGTACTACATGTATATTCCATACATAGAATCATGTCAAAAGAAGGAAGAAGTTAACATACCTCGCGACGATTATCGACAAATAGCAAAATGCTCCAAAGTACTTCAACCTTGATAGCTATTCCATCCTTCAAGTAGAATACGCTATACTTAGTACTTCAACCTATAATGGTCATAATACGTCCATCAACCTTTAGCTTCGAACGTAGAATATTCTAGGTGCAAAGTCACTAAATTCTACGGAAAATCAGACAACACTTCCTTTGTTTCTACATACTTTGCCACCTTTTTCAAGGCCGAATTCAATAACCAAACACGCCACATTTAAGGCCCAACAATTCAGCTAACCAAAGGGTATTACACGCCTTAACATGACGTGTAAAATTATTCCCCAAAACCATACCAAAACAGCCCCTAAAACAGTCCATAATTACTATAACGAGGGTGGAATGTGAGGCCTTTCAACGCCTTTCCACACCCTTGTTCCTTCGGGGTTTTCATTAGCAATCTACTACATTAAACATGAAATATAGGGGCTGATTTTCCAGCATACAACACCTCTAAAGCAGTCCCTAAAAACTGCACGACAATATCCAACAGTTTTATAGATTCTACGGCAACAACTAAAATCCGATAACTCTTTCTTAATCCTTTTTATTCAAATTCGAGTTACAAAACATCTAAATAAGTTATAACAACTTATTAACAACAATATTAATCCATTATAACATGCAATAGGTGAAGATAACAACGATAATAACCAACGAATTCCATTTACACCAAATCTGTCCCAAATCGGTTTTAGCCCCAAAAAATGGCTCAAACGCTTTTTATTCTTCATTATTTTTAACACAAGTTCATCCATACATTATAACAATAAGTAATATCCAATTACTTTAAAATAAGAAGGACTTTTACCTCTTTTTTTGGCCAAAAACGCCCCAAAACAGTCCGGTCTTTATTGGTCCGCAGTTTTCGTTTCGCTCCACTTCTTCAAGTTCCAATCACATATATGTATCCCCTACAACCTTAGGATCAACTTCTCTTCACGTTTTGCTTCCAAAAATTCGACGTAAAACCCCTAGGGTTTCATTCTATTTTCGGCCCAACCTAGATTTAGGGGTTAAGGGTGCTTAATCTTGGAAAGAAAATACTTTGATCTTGATCTTGCCTTTGGATATGGGGATTTCGAATTGCTATAGGTTTCTGGAGAGATGAGGGTTTGTATGGATGAATATCTTTTGTTCTAAGTCTTCAAGACTTATCTATATAAAGGTGTGTGGAGTCTTCACAAGACAAGTGGGGAGGGCACTTGCTAACCTCCTATTGGCCAAGTATTTCTTCACAAAATATTTCATCCACACTTAGTTATTTTTCATCCCATTTCGATGGACATGTAACATAGTATACCAAGACTTAATAAATCCACTAAGTCCATAATTCTAATGAAAAATAATTCCATTACTAGAATTAATTCTTGTCATCACATTAAACTCGAAAATTTTCCGTATAAGGAAATGTAAAAATCCTTTCCTTTCGACATTCCAATCTTAATTCTATAATCATGTTCTTGAATTACGGGGTGTAACATTCTTCCCCCCTTAGAAACATTCGTCCCCGAATGTTCTTTCGGAGTCCAATTTAATTAGATAGCGACATAGTCTCCCTTTACTACACCTTTCATACAACATATGCCACTCATGGCCACATAACAATACTTATACTAAAATGTCAACCTTGGCACTCACGAAGCCAACTAGCCTATACTCCTAATGACCTCAAAGTCTGTCATAATCCTCTCTACTAGGTCTACTTGGGTCTGACGACTGTTTCATCACTGGGAAAATCTCATATTCCCGCTCAGCTACCACCCCACACACTCACGGGTGTAGTTACCTCGAAAGGTTCTTATGGATTCAGGCTCTATTCCTTTACACTTGGTTGTTATCTTTCTTACTGGTCGTACTCTTTCAGTACTTCCAACTCATACTAGCATACATACATAAATTCCATACCGATTCTGGCCTCTAATCTTTGGAGTCACTCTTTTAAACAACATAAGGCCATTTTCGACTCCCACGACCTGGTTCCGGTGGAACGCGTCCACGAACCCGTAAAACAATTAACTAGACTTGGGTCTTGCACCCTCGTGACCCTATCACGTATCGGAACTACTACCAACCGATCCCACTCCATTTCAAACTATGAGGCGACCCGTAATAGGTCCTCAACCCGACTCTGCGTCGCACTTAACTCTTATCCTTAGTCTGACTTAAAATCTTATTGCCAGAGAAAGCCTTATATATCTAAGGTCTCGGCAGTTATCAATATTCTTAGGCTCGCAATTCCCATGCTCCAAGCCTACCTTAACAGTCCCCCCGTAAACGGGTACAATAACTTCTCACAATATCATAATCGTGTTGTCTTGATCACCACAACCCTTACTTACTCTATACGGATCTCATCCGTACAATCCTCTTACGCACACCACGTAGCTTAATCTATTAACACGACATTCCATTAAGTTTCTTAACATGACTTCTTAAGGGTCCACTGCCTTATCAGACAGTTCATCATTTCCCAATTATCCCAAAATAAAACATAAGACCTTGGCGAGAATTCATTAACTGTTCCATACCTTCCCGGTATCTAGTTAGTCTTTACCAACTCCTGGTAATCTAAAATCATTCTAGGCAACACGCGTCTGACCCTACAACCTTAGGATCAACTTCTCTCCACGTTTCGCTTCCAAAAAGTCGACGGAAAACCCCTAGGGTTTCATTCTATTTTCGGCCCAACCTAGATTTAGGGGTTAAGGGTGCTTAATCTTGGAAAGAAAATACTTTGATCTTGATCTTGCCTTTGGATATGGGGATTTCGAATTGCTATAGGTTTTTGGAGAGATGAGGGTTTGTATGGATGAATATCTTTTGTTCTAAGTCTTCAAGACTTATCTATATAAAGGTGTGTGGAGTCTTCACAAGACAAGTGGGGAGGGCACTTGCTAACCTCCTATTGGCCAAGTATTTCTTCACAAAATATTTCATCCACACTTAGTTATTTTTCATCCCATTTCGATGGACATGTAACATAGTATACCAAGACTTAATAAATCCACTAAGTCCATAATTCTAATGAAAAATAATTCCATTAATAGAATTAATTCTTGTCATCACATTAAACTCGAAAATTTTCCGTATAAGGAAATGTAAAAATCCTTTCCTTTCGACATTCCAATCTTAATTCTATAATCATGTTCTTGAATTACGGGGTGTAACATTCTTCCCCCCTTAGAAACATTCGTCCCCGAATGTTCTTTCGCAGTCCAATTTAATTAGATAGCGACATAGTCTCCCTTTACTACACCCTTCATACAACATATGTCACTCATGGCCACATAACAATACTTATACTAAAATGTCAACCTTGGCACTCACGAAACCAACTAGCCCATACTCCTAATGACCTCAAAGTCTGTCATAATCCTCTCTACTAGGTCTACTTGGGTCTGACGACTGTATCATCACCGGGAAAATCTCATATTCCCGCTCAGCTACCACCCCACACACTCACGGGTGTAGTTACCTCGAAAGGTTCTTATGGATTCAGGCTCTATTCCTTTACACTTGGTTGTTATCTTTCTTACTGGTCGTACTCTTTCAGTACTTCCAACTCATACTAGCATACATACATAAATTCCATACCGATTCTGGCCTCTAATCTTTGGAGTCACTCTTTTAAACAACATAAGGCCATTTTCGACTCCCACGACCTGGTTCCGGTGGAACGCGTCCACGAACCCGTAAAATAATTAACTAGACTTGGGCCTTGCACCCTCGTGACCCTATCACGTAGCGGAACTACTACCAACCGATCCCACTCCATTTCAAACTATGAGGCGACCCGTAATAGGTCCTCAACCCGACTCCGCGTCGCACTTAACTCTTATCCTTAGTCTGACTTAAAATCTTATTGCCAGAGAAAGCCTTATATATCTAAGGTCTTGGCAGTTATCAATATTCTTAGGCTCGCAATTCCCATGCTCCAAGCCTATCTTACGATCCCCGTAACGGTACAATAACTTCTCACAATACCATAATCGTGTCGCCTTGATCACCACAACCCCTTACTCTATACGGATCTCATCCGTACAATCCTCTTACGCACACCACGTAGCTTAATCTATTAACACGGCATTCCATTAAGTTTCTTAACATGACTTCTTAAGGGTCCACTGCCTTATCAGACAGTTCATCCTTTCCCAATTATCCCACAATAAAACATAAGACCTTGGCGAGAATTCATTAACTGTTCCATACCTTCCCGGTATCTAGTTAGTCTTTACCAACTCCTGGTAATCTAAAATCATTCTAGGCAACACGCGTCTGACCCTCATACATAACTCCGTATAGCTGTATGTCACAATGCCAACTATACTATAATCATTACCAACCTGGATACGCAATCCACATAGTCCTTCCTGGGTCACTGCTGCCTTTATCGTAGCTGCAATTAACATAACTCGTTAAAGAGAGACGACCCTAACAACACAGCTCTATCGCACGATCTCAGAGTGAGAAGAATGGAAACCAAAGCTAAATGCCCTGCAGCCTCCTGATTATAGATGTGGTGCACAACACACCGATAATCAAGACTTACTGAACACGGTGCAGACACTTTTCGAGGACTAATCGCTCGATACCACTTTTGTCACGACCGACTGTCACAGCGGCGGTGCCCTACCCGCACCCTTATACTCATACAATATAATAAACTGCGGAAGATAAATAACACTCTTTTTTTTTTTAAAACTAAGGCCAAGCCGATAAGGCTGCCATGACATAAAAATTACCCGAAAGGGTCTACACTGTTTAACAATGTAAAAACAACTCTAGCCAGTCCAGCCCACAGATGAATACAGACCTCTAAGATTTAGACCAATGCTATGATGGGACAGGGCCCTGCCGTACCCCCGAATATACATAACCATGACGACAAGCTCCGGAACATTGGAGCCATCTCAAAATGCTGAACCGGGATCCTAAGCTCGCGGATCCACAACTGTGTACCTAAACCTGCGGACATGAATGCAGCCCAGAAATCGCACAACAGTGCCGAATATGAAACGAAAATAAGGTACAAGAACAAATCATAATCAGACAAAATAATGACAGGCAAGTATAAAGAAAGGGTAAATACCAGATCCTACCGTGTCATTTCCATCTCGTGAACTTAATCGTACCTTATTATCTTTTCCCATTTTCCCATAAGAGTATAGTCAAATTCTTACGTACATACTTAAGAAAACTCATCAAGTTCATAAACATATAACTTACGTATCTTGCATAACCTAATCTGTCCCTTTATGGAGGAACGCTTTATCTTGTCGGCCCAACTGGACGCGATAGTCACATAAGTCTGCCCATAAAGGTATACTGCCCGGCCCAATCTGGGACGCGATAAAATCACATAAGTCTGCCCATAAAGGTATACTGCATAAAAATAGGAGGCTCATGATCAAAACAGGTCCTCGCGTAGTATCGATAAGCAATCCTACTCCCAGGACTATTTCACCCGCATAGTCCCGTGGACCGCATAAGGTATTCTCGATAGTCAGTACCGCGCATGGGACTATATC
Organism: Przewalskia tangutica; assembly: GCA_029844215.1. Classification (NCBI taxonomy): domain Eukaryota; kingdom Viridiplantae; phylum Streptophyta; class Magnoliopsida; order Solanales; family Solanaceae; genus Przewalskia; species Przewalskia tangutica. Next base: position 109,456,619 of record CM056721.1, read on the forward strand.
ACCCGCATAAGCCCATAAGGACTCGCATGAGGTATTCCTCGCATCATGGGTAGCAAATCCACGGAACAGGTGGTATAACGTCTTGGGGGTTTACCCCTCATTTATACTCTTACCCTGAAGAAGGTGGTATAACGTCTTGGGGGTTTACCCCTCATTTATACTCTTACCCTGAGAAGGTGGTATAACGTCTTGGGGGTTTACCCCTCATTTATAATCTTACCCTAACTCAACCGGCCATCATACATAACATAAGCCCTACCGGCTTATCATACATAACATAAGCACCACCGACTTACCATACATAACATAAGCACCACCGGCTTATCATACATTACATAAGCAAGTTAAGAAATCCTCTAACTTCTTATTAGCTTGTTCATATACACTCTCATTTTTGTTTACTTAAGGCACTAACATGTCATTATAAAATCCGGGAATTTAACCCAACGTACTACGTGCCTCTACTCCTTTAAAATGATTCTCTTTCAAATAAAACTTCCAAGATACTAATAACCGTAGTATCAAGTCATATCTACTTTTCAAGACAAGTCACAATACCTTTTAGAAATACATTTATAGGCTTCTAAATCAAGTGACTTCTTTCTTTAAAACCTTAAGCAATTGGTACCTTTAAAACAATTTGCCCTTCTTTATTTCAAATCATTTCTTTGCTTACATTACTGAAGAAAACCATTCTTTTAATCTTCCATAAAGTTGTTATAACCAACTTCCCATAAAGCCGTTATAACTCTTTATGTCTTAGACAAATTCATTCCTTTTATGACCAAGAAACTTATACTTTCAATTCAAATCACATAGCTTTCAAAATACTTCAAGTCTCTTAACTTTTAAGAAAACAAGTTTCTTAACTTTAGAATGGCAAGAAATCAATACTTTCCAAATCAAGTATTCTATACTTTTAAATCAATTCACTTCTTCCTTTAAGAATTCAAGTCCCATAACTTGAAAAATAAAGTCCCTTAACCTTTTAAAAATTTGAGGTTCATAGTCTTAAAACTTCATACGTAAATTCTTATAAATTAAGTAACATATACTTTGGTGCGTTGTGAATAAGTTATACTTATTTATAACGATCTTAATCGAGTAGCCATGATCTAGAAAATGTAATACAATTTTGTCTTATCTTAGCTTCTATGCAGATGGAGAATTCTACTCATTTTAACTTAATTGATTGTCATTACATTTTCCTTTATTAACGCTGCAGTGGCTTGTTCGATTCTTATTCTCATTTGTCAGTAACTTAGCCAAGTCAACTGCTCCAAATACCTCCTAACGACTCTTACCAACATCCCCCATAAGACTTGGTAAGAACTTAGGATAACTTAGACATAACCTTTACGTAGAGTAAATCAACATACATACCTCTTAACTTCTAAGAGTAGAAGGAATCATGAAATAGTACTACATGTATATTCCATTCATAGAATCATGTCAAAAGAAGGAAGAAGTTAACATACCTCACGACGATTATCGACAAATAGCAAAATGCTCCAAAGTACTTCAACCTTGATAGCTATTCCATCCTTCAACTAGAATACGCAATACTTAGTACTTCAACCTATAATGGCCATAATACGTCCATTAACCTTTAGCTTCGAACGTAGAATATTCTAGGTGCAAAGTCACTAAATTCTACGGAAAATCGGACAACACTTCCTTTGTTTCTACATACTTTGCCACCTTTTTCAAGGCCAAATTCAATAACCAAACACGCCACATTTAAGGCCCAACAATTCAGCTAACCAAAGGGGATTACACGCCTTAACATGACGTGTAAAATTCTTCCCCAAAACCATACCAAAACAGCCCCTAAAACAGTCCATAATTTCTATAACGAGGGTGGAATGTGAGGCCTTTCAACGCCTTTCCACACCCTTGTTCCTTCGGGGTTTTCATTAGCAATCTACTACATTAAACATGAAATATAGGGGCTGATTTTCCAGCATACAACACGTCTAAAGCAGTCCCTAAAAACTGCACGACAATATCCAACAGTTTTATAGATTCTACGGCAACAACTAAAATCCGATAACTCTTTCCTTAATCCTTTTTATTCCAATTCGAGTTACAAAACATCTACATAAGTTATAACAACTTATTAACAACAATATTAATCCATTATAACATGCAATAGGTGAAGATAACAACGACAATAACCAACGAATTCCATTTACACCAAATCTGTCCCAAATCGGTTTTAGCCCCAAAAAATGGCTCAAACGCTTTTTATTCTTCATTATTTTTAACACAAGTTCATCCATACATTATAACAATAAGTAATATCCAATTACTTTAAAATAAGAAGGACTTTTACCTCATTTTTTGGCCAAAAACGCCCCAAAACAGTCCGGTCTTTATTGGTCCGCAGTTTTCGTTTCGCTCCACTTCTTCAAGTTCCAATCACATATATGTATCCCCTACAACCTTAGGATCAACTTCTCTTCACGTTTAGCTTCCAAAAAGTCGACGGAAAACCCCTAGGGTTTCATTCTATTTTCGGCCCAACCTATATTTAGGGGTTAAGGGTGCTTAATCTTGGAAAGAAAATACTTTGATCTTGATCTTGCCTTTGGATATGGGGATTTCGAATTGCTATAGGTTTTTGGAGAGATGAGGGTTTGTATGGATGAATATCTTTTGTTCTAAGTCTTCAAGACTTATCTATATAAAGGTGTGTGGAGTCTTCACAAGACAAGTGGGGAGGGCACTTGCTAACCTCCTATTGGCCAAGTATTTCTTCACAAAATATTTCATCCACACTTAGTTATTTTTCATCCCATTTCGATGGACATGCAACATAGTATACCAAGACTTAATAAATCCACTAAGTCCATAATTCTAATGAAAAATAATTCCATTACTAGAATTAATTCTTGTCATCACATTAAACTCGAAAATTTTCCGTATAAGGAAATGTAAAAATCCTTTCCTTTCGACATTCCAATCTTAATTCTATAATCATGTTCTTGAATTACGGGGTGTAACAACGCATTAACAGGACGTGTAAAATTTCGCCCCATAAATTAATACGAAACTAGTTCCATATTTAAAGCCATTCTTGGCTAAACATATACAACAACACAAAGTCCTTTTCCAATTCTTTTTCAATCCAACTTCTTAGGCCTAACATGTTATATAGTCATAAACAACTTAACAATTATAATTCCTTCTTTATATAACATGTAACGATTAAACTAATAATCCAATTGAATCACAATCTTAAGGGCTAACATACTAGTTTTCGGATTAGAGTTCCAATAGCCAAAACACTTATCAAACTTCATAATATATACCTCATGCTTGCTAATATCCACAACTACAATGATAAGAAATCTTTAATTGCTAAAACGACAAGATTTATACCTTTACAAGTCCTTAAAACTTCCAAGATTCAAAGTAGCTCCTTAGCAATTCTTAGCTCCCTTTCTTATGTTCCCATCCGCTCCAAGCACTCCTTAGAAGCTCATGAAGAACTTCTCTTCAAGTTCCATCTTCAAAGTTGAAGAACACCTTAGGGTTTTGCCTTGCGACTAACGTGAAAACGCCGTTTTTCCGAAATCTTTCTATTGAGATATCCTTACAATACCCTTAGGGACCTTGGGTTAAAGTCTTGTGGCTAATGGATCAAAATTACAAAATTTCTTGTTCTCAAATACTCAAAGCCGAGAGCTTTAGTGTGTCAAGACAAGGTCTTGACAATTATTCTAAGTGTTGGAAGACTAGTCTTGCACTAGTAGTGTATATATAATACAATGGAGGGTCAAGATATTCACATATGGGTGGCTAGGATGAAAAGCACTTGGATCATACACAAGTGGCAAGTTGACTTTGGTTAATAATGTCATGCTAGCAAGACTAATCTTCTTCAATGGTCAATGACCATTTTAACCTTGCAAACAAATTCGTCCAACACCATGTGGGGGGTGCCACGTGTCGCCCTCCCATTCGTCCATAAAATTCCGTAACCCTCGTGGGCCCCACAAAACGTAAAATTCCTCGGGTGGGCCCCACATGACCAAATCCGTACAAATAAATTTCCATAATGATAATACATTCCATAATCCTCAATTAATGCATTTTGAGAATCCAATTATCTTCAACGAACATTTTTCCTTTCCGACGTTCGGAAGATTTTCCGTCGGAAAAACAATTCTTCCTTTCGTACCCTTTTCAAGTCTTGTGTTCCTTACTTACATTCTCTTAAACATGTCCTGGAGTTACGGGGTGTAACATTCTTCCCCCCTTAGAAACATTCGTCCTCGAATGTTCTTTCGGAGTCCAATCTAATTAGATAGCGACATAGTCTCCTTTTATTGCACCCTTCATACAACACATGCCACCCATGGCCACATAACAATACTTATACTAAAATGTCAACCTTGGCACTCACGAAGCCAACTAGCCCATACTCATAATGACCTCAAAGTCTGTCACAATCCTCTCTACTAGGTATACTAGGGTCTGACGACTGTATCATCACCTGGAAAACCTCATATTCCCGCTCAGCTACCACTCCAAACACTCTTTTAAACAACATAAGGTCATTTCTGGCTCTCACAACCTGGTTCCGGTGGAACGTGTCCACGAACCCGTAAAACAATTAACCAGACTTGGGCCTTGCACCCTCGTGACTGCCACGTGGCGAACTACCAACTGATCCCACTTATTTCAAAGCATGGGCGACCCGCACAGTCCTCACCCGACCATTGCCGCACTTAACTCTTATCCTTGGTCTGACTTAAAATCTTATGGCCCGAGAGAGCCTTATATATGTTATACCCCGTATTTCCAGAGTATGTACGTAAGGGAATACGTACGAAAGTCTAGCCTTAAAGATAAGCCTTGGACGTTTTTATTTGTACACAACTCACTAAAAGAATCGTTTTCCACGCAAACGCTTCCTGACTTTCGTAGGTAAATTCCGCCATGCCATTTCTAATTTTTCGGATTTTTCCGAGAGACGAAACATTTTGGATCAACGGAGGCGACACTTGTCACCTCCAATTGATGGACTTGAAATCGCCCATTTGGACGATTTGAACAATAGAGCACGCTTTTTGTGCACAAGTCAAGGAGTTGGAAGGATATTTGTGTATAGTTAATCCTCACCCTACACTTGCCTTGCACTTGTCTTAATCTTGGCCATTGGTTGGCCACTTCTTGACCTATAAATACCCCCCTTAAGATGAAGAGTTCTTCATCCACAAATTACTTTCCAAGTCTTGAAAATCCTCCCTTCTCCCTTGTTAGCCATTTCGTCCAAGCCTCTTCCCCGTCTAGCCTAAGTGGCCCTTGGCCGAATACTCCCTAGCCTAGCCAAAAATCTACCCCCCTCCTTGGTAGAAAAGTTACCTTCTTGTATCGTTATAATGCCCAAAATACCCTAGCCCAAATACCTTAGTACTTAGTAGAAGTTGTGAAGAACTTCTAAGGTTCTTTGGAGCATACAACTTAGAGCAAAACCTTGCTCAGCGACTTTTCTAGGATATTATTGGGCTTACGAGGTAATAATCCTAACCCTCTTTTGTATTAGAGAATGCATACCGTAGAAGTATAAGAATAAGTATTAATCACTTAGAAGAATATCACGTATAGAATTGAACTGCTACCACAAGTAGAAGGGTTTAAAGAAGAATAATCAAATCAGACATACATAGGACTGTTTTCACAAGAGACTTATATAGCTCACCGGTAGGAAGTGCTGCCCGACTTCGTAGAATTATGAACCCTCTGCTTAGAATGACCTTCGAGTAGTCTTTGATAGATATCTGTGACTATTATAGGTGACTCTGCGCGACATATTCAACTTGGCGGTGGTTTTCAGAAGGTATGTGATTCTTCCTAAAGCATGATATTTTACAATATATATAGTACGGTAGACGTACGTGTTAATCGGATAATAACTATGGCAATGTCTTTGACTTAAGCTGAATAATACTTACAGAATGCCTCACGCTTAAGCTGAATAATACTTACAGAATGCCTCGCTTAAGCTGAATAATAAAGAACCAAAACATTTCAAAAGACTACCAATCATATTAATGTAAGAGAACTAATTGGTTTTAAAGCGAAGCTTAAGAGTTATACTAGCTTTATGGGAAGTAAGTATAACCACTTAAGATTGATAAAAGAAACAAGTTTGCCTATGTGTTTATATAACAAACTTATATTGAGAAAAGAATAATAAGATGGTTTGATAAGTAGACATGATATGATGCTATGTGTGTTAGTATCTTGTAACGCTTGTATAGGTGAGTATCCTTGTTGTGCTTATGTTGTTTAAAGTTAAGTTGTTATGTTAGTATACTATCACTCACCTCTTGAGATGATACCGGGTTAAGCGCCTCCGTCACGGGTAGACTCGAGCGATGCGGGACCATGATTCGAGAATACCTCACGCGGGTCGGGGCCTACGCGAGCTACGAGAGTTCGTGTTAGTATGCGGGGTTATGCCTCATGCGGTCTATGTGGCCATGCGACAGCGAGTCCAGGCGATTTACGCCGGAGTAGCTACCTCGATGCGGGGTTATACCTCATGCGGGCCCGTGAGTGGCCTATGCGGACTCGAGTCGATTAGGCTTGCAGAATGATAATACGAGCGAGTGGCCTGCTTCAATCATTCGCAGCCTAGAAAAGACCTATTACGCTTACCTATTGTTGCTCTTGTTTGTGATGTGGCACTATGCGGTTTCTTGATTTCTTCATACATACTTGTAAACTGGTTTTAAAAGGGTTATGATTTCATTTAAGTACTTCTGATTTCACATACTTAGTACTGTTGTCGACCTCCTTGGGGCTGCGCTCATGCCGCAGTAAGGGCGGCAGTGCTAGATCCGCATCCTTAGGATCTCTACGTTGGTGTCGGGAGCTCCATCTCTTCCGAGGCTCTACTTTTGGTATGATCTCCTGTTGTAGATAGTTTTGTATGATCAGGTATGGCGGGGCCTCCCGCCATAGTTGTATATTTCCATAGAGGTCTGAAGTCATGTTATGCGATTGTCGGATGTATCGCTAAACCATGATTATATATATATATGCGAAAGGCGATGTTTTCACATAAAGCGTGTCTTATTTTATAAATCGTTTCATGTCTTGCTTTATATTTCCGATTACTCGATGTATGACTACTTGGTGCCGGTAAGGCACGATCCGCCCGAACGGGTCGTGACAAAAGTGGTATCGAGCGATTAATCCTCGGAAAGTGTCTCTGATCGTATCTAGTAGTCTTGATTATCGGTGTGTTGTGCACCACACCACTAATCAGGAGGCTATAGGATATTTAGGATTGGTTTTCATTCTTCTCATTCTGAGATCGTGCTTTAGAGATGTGTTATAGGTTGGACCCCTCTAACGTATTCCTTTCCTATAACAGTTATGCCTCCACGTAAGGCGGCCGGGCAAGGCAAAGCGGAGGCGCTAGCAGACACCCAGAGTCACGAGGGCTCGTGCCCGCCTATACGAGACGGCGAGTTCTACGCCGCCCGGCCCAGAGGCCACAGTACCCACACTTGTCCCCACGGCTGGGCGGGAGTTAGGGTACAAGGAGATGGCCTTTTGGCTAAAGTTGTGGCGTCGAGAGAGGCCGGACGCGGCGATTCAGTTCGGCCCACTCGGTCGTACCCGTTGTTCACCGAGAGAGTTTGAGGCTACGAGACTTGAGTTGTAGCCGCGGAGTTTTATGGGTCGAGGCCGAGGATGATCCGCGAGTTCATCCGTCGGCTTGAAGGATTTTGAGTGATCGGCGTCGGAGACCGAGTCCGTGATCTTTGGTTCACATAGGCCGCGTGATACCGCAATCGATTGGTTTGATTCACGGAGTTATCCCGGGAGAGCACGCGTCCCATACTTGGGATGAGTTCTCGAGGCTTTCTCACTCACTTCTTGCCTCGCGGATGAGGAGAGGCGGGTGATAGATTTTTCGCCGAGGCGAGGACGACCGTCGTGAGTACAATGTCGAGTTTGATTCATTGGCTCGATATGTCCCGGCATTGGTAGCAGATATGGAGGATAGGGTGCACCGCCATGTCACCGGGCTGACGACTATATGGCCGAAGTCATGTGCGGGGTTTCTCTCGGTATGTATGGACATTACCCGCACGCAGCTCACGCCTCGATGCGAGGCGCAGAGGTCGACGAGTGGGCGACAGCGGCGAAGAAGGCGGGGCGGGAGGGTCTTCGTGGTTATCGTGGTGGCGGCCTCAGCCAGCCTAGATTCGCACCACGGCCCGGCTCGAGCACTCGCACCGTCCTCAGCCGCGGCAGAGTTTTCGAGGCGGCCAGGCCCGTGGCTTCGGGCGTCGAGTAGCGAGTGCGGCGACGGGACCACCCCGGTGTGGCCGATGCGGTGGATCCCATTACGGAAGTGTGGTACTACTTTTGGAGCTTGTTACGATTGTGGCGGCAGGTCACTTTGCGGATTGTCCGACCGGCGTGGCGGGGTAGGGCTCACCAGTTCTGTTGCCGCTTCATCATCTCCTACGATTACTCGCCCGGGCGTGGTTCATACGGGTCGGCCAGGTCGCGGCAGGTCGTGGCTCGGGTCCCGATTCTAGCGGTCCTCGTAACCGCATCTATGCTTTGTCCACCGACAGATCGTGAGGCCTCACCGATGTCGTCACGGGTACCTTATCGGTTCGGTTTGATGTTTATGCCTTGATAGATCCGGTTCTACTCTATCCTTTATATCTCCCCTTGTTGCTAGTAGGATAGGGATAGAGCCTGAGTCCATAGACCCTTTCGAGGTAGCTACGCCAGTGGGTGATTCGGTGGTAGCTCGGCGGGTATATAGGGCTTGTCTGTGACCATTCTGATCGTCGGACCGGCCGACTTGATAGAGTTGGAGATGATTGACTTCGACGTGATTATGGGGATGGATTGGCTAGCTTCTGCTATGCCAATGTAGACCGCAGAGAGTAGCAGTTCCAGTTTCGAGGAGCCGGTTGTTGAGTGGGAGGGGAGCACGGTATCGCCGAGGGGTAGGTTTATTTCCTACCTCAATGCTAGGAAGATGGTGCAGAAGGGGTATATCTACCATCTCTTTCGAGTGATTTATACTGAGGATGCGGTACCAGATTTTTGATCGGTTCAGTAGTCGTGAAGTTCCCGACGTGTTCCCGCATGACCTCCGGGTATCCCTCCTGAGAGGGAGATTGAGTTTTGTATTGACATATTGCCAGATACTTGGCCTATTTCCATTCCGCCATACAGAATGGCACCTGCCGAGTTGAGAGAGCTGAAGGACCACCGAGGATTTCTTTGGAGAAGGGCTTCATTAGGCCCAGTGTTTCCCCGCAGAAGCGCCGTGTGTTCGTGAAGAAGAAGGGCGGGGCCGCATGTGTGTTGATTACTGACGGTGAACAAGGTGACCATTAAGAACGATACCCCTTCCCGTGATTGATGATTTGTTCGACCGATTGCGAGCGCGAGATGTTTCTCAAGATTGATCTGCGTTCGCTATCATCGAGTTCGTGTCGAGAGAGGTGGATGTCCCTAGGATCGCATTCCGACGTGCGGGCATTATGAGTTCGTGGTCATGTCTTTTGGGTTGACCAATGCTCGGCAGATTCATGGATTTGATGAACCGAGTGTTCAAACCATTTTGACACGTTTGTGATAGTGTTCATCGATGATATCTTGGTTTATTCTCGCCGAGCGGAGCACGCGGAGCATTTGAGGATCTTGGCTGATTCTCGAGACCAGCAGATTGTACGCCAAGTTTTCCAAATGTGAGTTTTGGTTGACTTGATGGCGTTTCTTGGGCATATTAGCCGGTGATGGCATTCGAGTGGATACGCCAAGATCGAGGCGATCGGGACTTGGCCTGAACCTCTTACTCGGCAGAGGTTCGCATTTTACGGGCCTTGCAGTTATTATCGGCGGTTCGTGGAGAAGTTTGCTTCTATCTCGCACCATTGACTAGGTGACTCGAAGGCGGCCAAGTTCCGATGGTGATGCTTGTGGCGTGGTTTCGATTCTTTGAAGAGAGATTGACGACCGCCTCGTTCTTACTCTTCCGGAGGTCGGATGGTTATGTTGTGTATTGTGATGCGTCAGGCATCGGGTTGGGATGTGTGTTGATGCAGCATGGCAGGGTTATAGCATATGCATCCCGACAGTTGAAGAAACACGAGAGGAACTACCCCACCCATGATTTGGAGTTGGCAGCCGTGATTCACGCTTTGAAGATCTGGAGGCACTATTTGTATGGGGTTCACGTGGATATTTATACAGACCACAAGAGCCTCCAGTATATCTTCAGCCAGAGGGAGCTGAACTTACGACAGAGACGGTGGTTAGAGTTGCTTAAGGATTACGATGTTGATATCCTGTACCACCCGGGGAAGGCCAATGTTGTGGCAGATGCTCTTAGTCGTAGGTCGATGGGGAGCCTATCAGATGTGCAGCTAGAGAGGAGGGACATGGTTCGTGATTTGCATCAGTTAGCGAGCCTTGGTGTCCGTTTGATTGATTCTGATAGCAGTGGGGTTAGAGTTCGTGAGGTTGCCGAGTCTTCCATCATCGAGGAGGTGAAGAGGCAACAGTTCGAGGATCCAGCTTTGATTCGATATCGTGATACAGCTCTTCGTGAGGGCAAGGGTCCTTTCGAGGTAGCACCTGATGGGGTGCTAAGGTTTGAGGGCATCGTGTTCCGGATGTTTGAGGACTTGGCAGAGTTCTTGGGAAGCACACGCAAGCGTTACTCTATCCATCCGGTCGACCAAGATGTACCACGACCTAGATCGTGTATTGGTGGGATGGCTTGAAGAGGGGCGTTGCGAGTTCGTAGCTCGGTGCGTGTTGTCGGCGGTGAAGGTAGAGCACGCAGGCCGGTGGTTTGTTGCGACGATTGAGATCCCGACCGGAAGTGGGAGGTAATCAACATGGATTTCATCACGTGATTACCTCGCACTCGGAGGAGACATGATTCTATATGGGTTATCGTCGACAGTGTGAAAATCAGCCCACTTTCTTCCCGTCGGGGCGACTTTTTGGTGAGGATTATGCGGACTTTACATCCGAGATCGTCGATCGCATGGAGTCCCTACTTCGATCATATCAGACAGGGGAGCCCAGTTTACGGCTAACTTCTGGAGATCCTTCCGTGAAGGTTTAGGGGCCTTGGTGAGCACGAGTCGCATTTCATCCACGCAGACGGACAGCAGAGCGCACTATCCGCACTCGAGGATATGTCGCGAGCCCGTGTTATTGACTTCGATGGTAGTTGGGAGGATCATTTGCCTCTAGTTGAGTTCGCATATAATAATAGCTACCACTCCAAAGATTCGATGGCGCCTTATGAGGCCTTGTATGGGAGGAAGTGCGGATCGCCTATAGGTTGGTTCGATGTGGGCGAGTGCGGCTAGTAGGACCAGATTTGGTACGGCATCGATGGATAAGGTGAAGCTTATCCAGAGCGGCTATTAATGACTCGTAGTCGGCAAGTCGTATCAGATCATCGTCGTCGGCATCTTGAGTTCGAGGTTCATGATTTGGTTAACCAAAAGGAGTCACCCATGAATGGTGAGATGAGATTCTGGAAGAAGGAAACTCGGCCCAGTACATTGGGCGTTTCGTTGTCCGCAGGGTAGGCAAGGTTGCCTATGAGTTGGATCTGCCGTCCGATCTGGAGGCAGTGCATCCGGTTTTTCACGTATCTATGCTGAGGAGATGTATCGGGGATCCATCTAGGGTACACCCGATCGACGATGTCCAGGTGACCGAGGGGTTATCGTATGAGGAGATTCCCATAGCGATAGTCGATCGTCAGGTTAGGCGTCTGCGGACCAAGGACGTGGCTTCCGTCAAAGTCTTGTGGCGGAACGAGCTCAGGGAGGAGATGACGTGGGAAGCCGAGGAGGACATGAGACGGAAGTATCCTCACCTATTCCCCACACCTCCAGGTAAATTCACTTTCCTACTTGTAAATTTTCGTTATCGTTTCTGCCTAAGTGTTGCTCTGTGGCCGTGTGTGGCATTTACAACTGTTTAAGCTTCTTCGATAACTGTCTTGGGAAGGAACATTCGGGACGAATGTTTCTAAGGGGGGGAGAATGTTATACCCCGTATTTCCAGAGTATGTACGTAAGGGAATACGTACGAAAGTCTAGCCTTAAAGATAAGCCTTGGACGTTTTTATTTGTACACAACTCACTAAAAGAATCGTTTTCCGACGAAACGTTTCCACAGCTTTCGTAGGGTAAATTCCGGCTATGCCATTTCTAATTTTTGCGGATTTTTCCGAGAGACGAAACATTTTGGACCAACGGGAGGGCGACACTTGTCACCCTCCAATTGATGGACTTGAAATCGTCCATTTGGACGATTTGAACAATAGGGAGCACGTTTTTTGTGCCTTGTGCACAAGTCAAGGAGTTGGTAGGATATTTGTGTATAGTTAATCCTCACCCTACACTTGCCTTGCACTTGTCTTAATCTTGGCCATTGGTTGGCCACTTCTTGACCTATAAATACCCCCCTTAAGATGAAGAGTTCTTCATCCACAAATTACTTTCCAAGTCTTGAAAATCCTCCCTTCTCCCTTGTTAGCCATTTCGTCCAAGCCCTCTTCCCCCTCTAGCCTAAGTGGCCCTTGGCCGAATACTCCCCCCTAGCCTAGCCAAAAATCTACCCCCCTCCCTTGGTAGAAAAGTTACCTTCTTGTATCGTTATAATGCCCAAAATACCCTAGCCCAAATACCTTACTACTTAGTAGAAGTTGTGAAGAACTTCTAAGGTTCTTGGAGCATACAACTTAGGAGCACAACCTTGCTCGGTAGCGACTTTTCTAGGATATTATTGGGCTTACCGTTGTAATTATCGTTAACCTCTTTTGTATTAGAGAATGCATCCGTAGAAGTATAAGAATAAGTATTAATCACTTAGAAGAATATCACGAATAGAATTGAATGCATACCACAGTAGAAGGGTTTAAAGAAGAATAATCAAATGTACATACATAGGATTTGTTTTCACAATGAACTTATATAGTTCACCGGGTAGGGAAGTGCTGCCCGACTTACCGTAGAATTATGAACCCTCTGTTTAGAATGACTTTCAGAGTAGTCTTTGATAGATATCTGTGACTATTATAGGCTGACTCTCTGCGCGACATATTCAACTTGGCGGTGGTTTTATTTGAGAAGGTATGTGATTCTTCCTAAAGCATGATATTTTACAATATATATAGTACGGTGACGTCGTACGTGTTAAGCGGATAATAACTATGGCAATGTCTTTGACTTAAGCTGAATAATACTTACGGCAATGCCTCACGGCTTAAGCTCGAATAATACTTACGAATGCCTCACGCTTAAGCTGAATAATAAAGAATCGAAAACATTTCAAAAGACTCTTGAATCATATTAATGAAGAGAACTAATTGGTTTTAAAGCGAAGCTTAAGAGTTATACTAGCTTTATGGGAAGTAAGTATAACCACTTAAGATTGATAAAAGAAACAAGTTTGCCTATGTGTTTATAACAAACTTATATTGAGAAAGAATAATAAGATGGTTTGATAAGTAGACATGATATGATGCTATGTGTGTTAGTATCTTGTAACGTTTGTATAGGTGAGTATCCTTGTTGTGCTTATGTTGTTTAAAGTTAAGTTGTTATGTTAGTATACTATCACTCACCTCTTGAGATGATACGGGGTTGCGCCTCCGACGGGGTAGACTCGGCGATGCAGGACCATGATTCGAGAATACCTCATGCGGGTCCAGGGCCTATGCGGAGCTACGAGAGTTCGTGTTAGTATGCGGGGTTATGCCTCATGCGGTCTATGTGGCCATGCGGACAATGAGTCCGGGGCGATGCCGAGAGTAGCTACCCTCGATGCGGGGTTATACCTCATGCGGGCCCGTGTGAGTGGCCTATGCGGACTCGAGTCGAGATTAGGCTTGCGAGAATGATAATACGCGAGTGGCTCGCTTGAATCATTCGCAGCCTAGAAAAGACCTATTCTGATTTACCTATTGTTGCTCTTGTTTGTGATGTGGCACTATGTGCGGTTTCGATTGCTTCATACATATTTGTAAACTGGTTTTAAAAAGTGTTATGATTTCATTTAAGTACTTTACAGTTTCACATACTTAGTACATGTTGTACTGACCTCCTTCGGGGGGCTGCGTTCATGCCGCAGGTAAGGGCAAGCAGGTGCTAGATCCGCATCCTTAGGATCTCTACGTTGGTGTCGGGAGCTCCATCTCTTCCGAGGCTCTACTTTTGGTATGATCTCCTGTTGTAGATAGTTTTGTGCAGTCGTGGTATGGCGGGGCCTGTCCGCCATAGTTGTATATTTCCTTAAGTGCAGAGTCATGTTGTATGCGATTGTCGGATGTAATCGCTAAACCATGATTATATATATATATGCCGAAAGCGATGTTTTCTCACATAAAGCGTGTCTTATTTTATAAAGCTGTTTCATGTCTTGCTTTATATTTCCGTGATTACTCGATGTATGACTACTTGGGTGCCGGTAAGGCACGATCCACGAACCGGGCGTCGTGACAATATATCTAAGGTCTCGGCAGTCATCAATATTCTTAGGCTCGCAATTTCCATGCTCCAAGCCTACCTTACGATCCAAGAACGGTACAAAAAATTCTCATAATACCATAATCGTGTCGTCTTGATCACAACAACCATTACTTACTCTATACAGACCTCATCCGTACAATTCTCTTAAGCCTACCACGTAGCTTAATATATTAACATGGTATTCCATTAATTTCCTTAACATGACTTCTTAAGGGTTCACTACCCCATCAGACGACTCATCCTTCCCCAATTATCTCAGAATAAAACATAAGACCTTGGCGAGAATTCATTAACTGTTCCATACCTTCCCGGTATCTAGTTAGTCTTTACCAACCCCTGGTAATCTAAAATCATTCTAGGCAACACGCGTCTGACCCTCATACATAACTCCGTATAAATGTATGTCACAATACCAACTATACTATAATCATTACTAACTTGGATACGCAATCCACATAGTCCTTCCTGGGTCACTGTTGCCTTTCTTGTAGCTGCAATCAACATAACTCGTTATGGAGAGAAGACCCTAACAACACAGCTCTATCGCACGATCTCAGAGTGAGAAAAATGGAAACCAATCCTAAATGTCCTGCAGCCTCCTGATTATATATGTGGTTCACAACACACCGATAATCAAAACTCTACTAGACACGGTCTGTAGACACTTTCCGAGGACTAACTGCTCTGATACCACTTTTGTCACGACCCGACCCCGGGCCGCGACTGGTGCCCTACCTGGGCACCCTTCTAATCATACAACCTAATAAACTGCGGAAGATAAAATAACACTCTTTTTTTTCTTTAAACCAAGGCCAAGCCGATAAGGATGCCATAACATAAAAATTACCCGAAAGGGTCTACACTGTTTAACAATGTAAAAACAACTCTAGCCAGTCCAGCCCACAGAAGAATACAGACCTCTAAGAATTGAACCAATACTATGACGGGACAAGGCCCCGCCGTACCCCTGAATATACATAGCCATGACAGCTCCGGAACATTGGAGCCATCTCAAAATCTTTGAACCGGGATCCTAAGCTCGCGGATCCACAATCGTACCTAAACTGCGGACATGAACGCAGCCCGAAGAAGTCGATAACAAATACGAATATGGAACAGAAATAAAGTACAGTAAACAGATCATAACTGTACAAAAGAATGACAGGGGCAAGTATAAAAAGTACATACCAGATCCTACCGTGTCATTACCACTCATGAACCTAATTGCACATCATTATCTTTTCCATTCCATTAAGAGTTATAGCCATATCTTACGTACATACTTAGGAGAAGTCATTAAGTTCATTACCATATAACTTACTTATCTTTCATAACATAATCCGGCCCTTTATGGAGGGACGATATACTACCCGATGCGGGGACGCGATCAAATCACACAAATATCAAAGCGTGCGTGGAATCCCTCATCACCGCCGATGCCATAAGTGTAAAATATAACCATGTGACGCGCGCGTGGCATTCCACCTCACCGCTTGCGTACATACACAATACATATATATATCTCCCGCCGTGGAATCCCACATAACCGCTACCGTAGGTGTAACATATAACCATGTGACGCGCCCGTGGCATCCCACCTCACTGTCGGCGTACACATATACAACACACACATATATATATATATATATATATATATATATATAACGTGGCCGCATGCCCCGGAATCCCTCATCGTATAAGCATGGCCATAACGTGCCCTCGGCATCCCTCATCGTAGGTGCAGGTCTTCATGGGGAGCTAGCCCATGGAGTAATAATATAACATGCCCTCGGAATCCCTCATCGTGGGTACATGTCTTCATGGGGAGCTAGCCCATGGAGTAATAATCGTACATAGCATGGTCGCATGCCCCGGAATCCCTCATCGTATAAGCATGGCCATGGGTAATAAAACAAATCCGGGAATCTAACCCGCCTCCTGGTCACATGCCTCGGAATCCCACATCGTATAAGCATGTCCAAGGATCAATCATAATTGAGGCATACCCGTGGAATCCCACATCACTGTCGGTACGTCCAAGTAAACTTACAACAAGACAGTCGGCCCTCCAACTGAGAGTCACGACAACGTAAACATATAATACTTGCACTCAAAGCTATCACAAGCAAACATAGGCAAGTTCATTAATCCCTTTAGACTTTCATTTTTATAAACTCATGGCACTTTCGTTTCACACATAAAAATCCGGGAATTTAACCCAAAGTACTACGTGCTTACATTCTTTTCAAAAGACTCCTTTCATATAAAACCCCAAGATACTAACACCCGTAGTATCAAGGCTTGTTTACATTTTACCTAAGTCACTACACTTTTAGAAATACATTTTTCGGCTTCTAAATCAAGTGACTTCTTTCCTTAACACTTAAGCAATTGATGCTTTTAAATCTATTTTCCTTTCATTATTTCAAAACATTTATCATTACTTAGAGTAAACTACTCGTTTAACTTTCCATAAAGCTATTATAACCCACTTCCCATAAAGTCGTTATACTAACTTTATACTTAGGCAAATACATTCTTATTATAACCAAGAGACTTATACTTTCGAAATACTTCAAGTCCCTTATCTTTTAGAATCAAGTTTCGTAGTTCATAGTCTTAACACTTCATAACGTAAACTCTTTAAATTAAGCAACATATGACTTATATGTGTGAATAGGTTATACTTATTTATAATGATCTCATTAAAGAAGCCATGATCTATAAAATGTAATACATTTTTGTCTTATCTTAGCTTCTATGAAGATGGAGAATTCTACTTGTTTTAATATAATATGGTCATTACATTTTCCTTTATTAACGCTGCAATGGCTTGTTCGATACTTATTCTCATTCGTGCCGTAAATTAGCCAAGTCCACTTGGCTCCAAATACCTCCTAACGACTCTTACCAACATCCCCCATAAGACTTGGTAAGAACTTAGGATACCTTAGACATAACCCTTACGTAGAGTAAATCAACATACATACCTCTTAACTTCTAAGAGTGGAAGGAAATCATGAAATAATACCACATGTATATTCCATACATAGAATCATGTCTAAAGAAAGAAGAGGTTCACATACCTCGCGACGATTATCGACAAGTAGCAAAATGCTCCAATGTACTTCAACCTTGATAGCTATTTCATCCTTCAAGTAGAATACGCTATACTAGTACTTCCACCTATAATGTCCATAATACGTCCATTAACCTCTAGCTTCAAACGTAGAATATTCTAAGTGCAAAGTCACTAAATTCTACGGAAAATCGGAGAGCACTTCCTTTGTTTCTTCATACTTTGCCACCTTTTTCAAGGCCGAATTCAATAACCAAACACGCCACATTTAAGGCCCAACAAATCAGCTAACCAAAGGGGATTACACGCCTTAACAGGACGTGTAAAATTCCGCCCCATAAATTAATACGAAACTAGTTCCATATTTAAAGCCATTCTTGGCTAAACATATACAACAACACAAAGTCCTTTTCCTATTCTTTTTCAATCCAACTTCTTAGGCCTAACATGTTATATAGTCATAAACAACTTAACAATTATAATTCCTTCTTTATATAACATGTAACGATTAAACTAATAATCCAATTGAATCACAATCTTAAGGGCTAACATACTAGTTTTCGGATTAGAGTTCCAATAGCCAAAACACTTATCAAACTTCATAATATATACCTCATGCTTGCTAATATCCACAACTACAATGATAAGAAATCTTTAATTGCTAAAACGACAAGATTTATACCTTTACAAGTCCTTAAAACTTCCAAGATTCAAAGTCGCTCATTAGCAATTCTTAGCTCCCTTTCTATGTTCTCATCCGCTCCAAGCACTCCTTAGAAGCTCATGAAGAACTTCTCTTCAAGTTCCATCTTCAAAGTTGAAGAACACCTTAGGGTTTCGCCTTGCGACTAACGTGAAAACGCCGTTTTTCCGAAATCTTTCTATTTAGATATCCTTACCATACCCTTAGGGACCTTGGGTTAAAGTCTTGTGGCTAATGGATCAAAATTACAAAATTTCTTGTTCTCAAATACTCAAAGCCGAGAGCTTTAGTGTGTCAAGACAAGGTCTTGAAAATTATTCTAAGTGTTGGAAGACTAGTCTTGCACTAGTAGTGTATATATAATACAATGGAGGGTCAAGATATTCACATATGGGTGGCTAGGATGAAAAGCACTTGGATCATACACAAGTGGCAAGTTGACTTTGGTCAATAATGTCATGCTAGCAAGACTAATCTTCTTCAATGGTCAATGACCATTTTAACCTTGCAAACAAATTCGTCCAACACCATGTGGGGGTGCCACGTGTCGCCCTCCCATTTGTCCATAAAATTATGTAACCCTCGTGGGCCCCACAAAATGTAAAATTCCTCGGGTGGGCCCCACATGACCAAATCCGTACAAATAAATTTCCATAATGATAATACATTCCATAATCCTCAATTAATGCATTTTGAGAATCCAATTCTCTTCAACGAACATTTTTCCTTTCCGACGTTCGGAAGATTTTCCGTCGGTAAAACAATTCTTCCTTTCGTACCCTTTTCAAGTCATGTGTTCCTTACTTACATTCTCTTAAACATGTCCTGGAGTTACGGGGTGTAACACTACCACTTGTAAATTTCCTCCACACATGTTCCACTATTCGTAGAACCATCGGGGAATGACCTTTTCCTTCATGCTCTCGGCATACTTCACAAACCATGTGTGAGTATTTGGACGAACATATAAGAAATTAAACCAAGCATCTTTATAGTCATACCAGTTATATGTCTAGGTTCTCTGGGTTTCAGATAAGAGTATTGGTGTCTGCAGATGATCCACATACCAATTAAATGGGCTTAAAATCTTTTTAATTGTAAATTTAGAATATTCAATTCCACCTGTTTTATCGAAGTGCTTATGTTATATTTCAATGGAGTCTGTGTCCACTAAAATGAATTCATAATACCTTCTTGTTTTCATGGGATCTTGGTTATCCACGTACTGGTGGTCTGTGTAACAAGGTTTCAGGAGATCTTGTGTCACGACCCGACCCGGGCCCGCGACTGGTTCCTTACCCTGGCACCCTAGTAGATATACATCAGAGAAACCAGCGGAAATAAACTTATAACCATGGAACAATGTAATATAAGAAACAGGCTAACCAATAAGGTTGTCTTTCAATATGTATATAAAATCAAAGCCTGGACAGTTATATCCTTTACAAACCCAATTTACAACAGGACTACAGACCTCTAAGAGTTTATAACAACTATGACGGGACAGGGCCCTGCCATACCCCTGAATGTACATGAACCTACAATGACATGGAATCATACCAAAAGATAAGCCTCCGGAGAAACGGAGCTTCCCAGAAATGCAGAACGGTGATCCTATGAACGAGGATCAACAACCGACGTACCTCTACCTGCGGCATGAACGCAGCCCCCCGAAGGAGGTCAGTAACAGGTACCAAGTATGTGAAACTGAAATTAATGTAATGAAATCACAATAGTCCAAAAAAAATCCACAGACATGTATGAAAAACCAATTAACAGTACACAGTGTCCTACATGAGAGCAAATATGTGTAACCTGGTCGGTTCTGAATAGACAGCCAATGATCAAACTAGGGCCATTCGCCCTTAGTATCATTGTGCAAATCCTAATCCTGGACTACCCCCCTTCAGTCCGCATAGGTCGCGTGGACCCGCATGAGGTATTCCTCGCATCGGGGGAAGCTAACCTGCGGAAATTCCTGGACTACCACCCCTACAGTCCGCATAGGTCATGTAGACCCGCATGAGGTATTTCTCGCATCGGGGGTAGCAAACCCGCGGTAATTCCTGGACTTCCACCCCTACAGTCCGCATAATATGAACAACGTAACATGGCCAGGGGTTTAAGTGATATAATACAAACACAACCGGCCAACATAACCAACATAAGCAAATCAGAAAAACCTCCTTACCACAAAAAGTCTCAAGACACTAACACCTATAGTACCAGGACATGTTTACTTATCAAACCAAGTTACTACACCGTTAGAAAATCATTACAAGGCCTTTAAAATCAAGTAAGTAAACCGTTTCTTTTATCCTCCTTAAGTCGTTATAACCAACTTCCCATAAAGCTATTATAACACTTATATCTTAAGCAATTCAAACAATCACACTCTTTTAAAACAAAGTATCAATTCCTTTTCTGAATAATGTTTCACAACTTTTTAGAATACTTCAAGGCTTTTAAGATTTAGAAGTCAATCAAAGACATCAAAACTGAAACCAAATTCCTTAACACACGTACGTCTACCGTACTATATATTTCACAACAATCATGCTCAAGAAGATAGAAAGAGTCACATACCTCCTCGGCTAAATCCACTTGCCAAGTCGAATATGACGCGCGTAGAGTATAAACCTAAAATAGTCATAACACGTCTATCAACTTCTAGTTTTCTGCGTAGTAAATTCTAAACATAAGGTCTCTTATTCTACAGAAAATTGGGCAGCACTTCCCTTGTATCTACGTACTTTTCCACCTTTTTCAAGGCCCGAAATCAATAGCCAACATGCCACATTTAAGGCGCAGTAAAACAACAATTCAAAGGAGATTACACGCCTAACTGGACGTATAATATTCTGCCCCACAATTATACAAAAAAAGTCACTGATACAGTCCATTAGTCCACTAATACAATCCTTTAGTCCAGTCTTTGGTTAGTATGCCAATAATGGTCTCATTACCTCTTTTATAATCCAACTTATATTCCAATCTTTATATAAGTTACATTAACTTGTTATTAACAAGATGTCAACAAGTAATAGGTAATGTTTTAACAACTTTTATGGCTAGCATGCCAATTCTCAATTTTAACATCTTAATAAGATCCAACTCTTTTCATCTTCCTTCCACATATCACAAACTTAGTTATATACTATTATGACATGTAATCTCCAATTTCATTATAAGGACAAAGATCATTACCTCAAAAAGCCCAAAATTATCCAAGATCTAAAAGTCGACCCTTAGCAATTTTAGCTCCTAATCCTTGCGTTCCAATCTGCTCCAAGAAACCCTTAGAAGTTCCTAACCAAATTCTCTTAACACTTCAACCAAAAATATGAAGATGGCCTCAGGGTTTCACTTTGCGACTATCGGATTAACGTAGTATTTCCGGGATCTATGTGTTGGGATATCTTTAGAACACTACTAGGGACACTTGGCTAAGGTATTTTGGATTAAACAACAACAATTGAAGAATTGTTCATCACAAATAGGGGGGGTGCCGAGAGCAACAGTGAAGGGAGGGAGTATTTTTGTGTCTTGGAATTTCTCTAAGTGTTGATGAAGTCTTGCAACCCTAAGGTGTGTATATATAAGACAACCAAGGTCTAGGATCAAAGCAAGTGTGTGGTTGAGATTGGGGACAAGTGTGTGTGGGTCTCACAAGCCACTTGTCCAACAAATATCTTGAGACAAGTGGCTTGTCACTTGTCTCACCATTTTGGCCAACATGGCCACATGGGGGTGACACGTGTCGCCCCCCTATTGGTCCAAAATATTTCATCTTCCCACAATCTCAATAATTGGTCCATAATTGAAAACCTTGTGGGCCCCACAAATACGTAAAATTTCCCGGGTGGGCCACACATGACCAAAACTGGAAATAAAATTCCATAATTCTTATAAATTCTATAAGTCTTAAATATTAAAATTGAGAATCCAATTCTCAATAATAAACTTTTTTCCTACACGAGGTTCGGAATATTTTTCGTAGGAAAAAGAAATATTTCTTCCTTTTCAAACCTAGAGTCGCATTCTCTTGCGCACGTCCTCATATACATACCCTGAAACTACAGGGTGTAACATTCTCTCCCCCGTAAAAACATTCGTCCTGAATGTTCCTTCTACGTTCAATCAAATCAGATATCGACATAGTCCCTCTTAACTATACCCCACGCAAACAAGAACGCCATACATGGCCACAACAACACTTAAGCATATATGTCAACTAAAATCAACAAGTAGGAAGGTGAGTTACCTAGAGGTGTAGGGAATAAGTGAGGATACTTCATCATCATGTCCTCCTCTGCTTCCCAAGTCTTCTCCTCTCTATTCTCATTCCGCCACAAGACTTTTACGAAAGCCACGTCCTTTGTCCGCAGTCGCCTGACCTGGCGATCGAGTATCGCTATGGGACTCTCCTCATACGATAACCCCTCTGTCACCTGGACATCGTCAACCGGGAACACTCTGGATGGATCTCCGATACACCTCCACAACATAGAAACGTGAAAGACCGGATGTACTGCCTCCAGGTCGGACGGCAGATTCAACCCATAGGCAACCTTTCCCACTCTATGGAAAATCTGATAAGGCCCAATGTACCTTGGGCTAAGTTTCCCCTTCTTCCTAAACCTCATCACACCCTTCATGGGTGACACCTTTAGGAAAACCCAATCATTAATCTCAAACTCTAAGTGTCGACGTCGATTATCTGTATATGACTTCTGTCGACTCTTAGCTGCTAGCAATCTCTCCTGGATAAGCTTCACCTTATCCACAACCTGCTGAATCAAGTCCGGCCCGACTAACTGAACCTCACCCACATCGAACCAGCCTATTGGCGATTTGCACTTCCTTCCATATAAGGCCTCATAAAGCGCCATCTGGATACTGGAATGGTAACTGTTATTATACGCAAACTCAACAAGAGGCAAATGATCCTCCCAGCTACCCCCGAAATCGATAACACAGGCCCGCAACATATCCTCAAGTGTCTGGATAATACGATGCACATGCTCGCCGATGCGAGGATGAAATGCGATCGAGGCTCTCCTGCGTCCCTAATCCCTTCTGAAAAGACCTCCAAAAATTAGCCGTAAACTGGGCTCCTCTGTCCGATATAATAGATATAGGGACCCCATGCAGTCTCACGATCTCTCGGATGTAAAGTCTAGCGTAATCCTCGGCCGAATAAGTCGTCATGACTGGAAGAAAGTGGGCTGATTTCGTCAGCCTGTCTATAATAACCCAGATGGAATCATATTTCCTCTGAGTGCGAGGTAACCCTGTAACAAAAACCATGTTGATCACATCCCATTTCCAGGTCGGAATCTCAATCGTCTGCAGCAACCCACCAGGCTTTTGGTGCTCCACCTTGACCTGCTGACAATTCGGACACTGAGCAACGAACTCTGCAACGTCCCTCTTCAGGCCATCCCACCAATACACACATCTGAGGTCGTGGTACATCTTTGTCTACCCCAGATGAATAGAGTAACGAGCGTTGTGTGCTTCCCCTAGAACCTTCTGACAAAGTCCTGCAATATCGGGTACACACAATCTACCCTCGTATCATAGCACCCCATCAGGTGCTACCTCAAATGGACACTTCTCCTCTCGAAGAGCCGAATCTCGATACCGTGTCATAATCAGATCCTCATACTATCGCCTCTTAACCTCCTCGACGATGGAAGACTCGACAACCTCTCGAACCCGAACCCTACTACTATCAGAACCAACTAATCGAACCCCAAGGCTCGCTAGCTGATGTATCTCGTGGACCATGCCCCTTATCTCTGGCTGCACATCTGACAGACTTCCCATTGATCTACGACTAAGGGAATCTGCAACTACATTGGCCTTCCCTGGGTAGTATAGGATATCGACATCATAATCCTTAAGTTACTCTAACCACCGTCTCTGCCGCAAGTTCATCTCCCTCTGGCTGAAGATATACTGGAGGCTCTGGTGGTCTGTAAAAATATCCACATGAACTCCATATAAATAATTCCTCCAGATCTTCAAGGCATGAATCACTGCTGCCAACTCCAAGTCATGCGTAGGGTAGTTCTTCTCATGCTTCTTGAGTTGTCGAGATGCGTAAGCTATAACCTTACCATGCTGCATCAGCACACACCCAAGCCCGACACCCGACACATCACAATAAACCACATACCCGTCTAAACCCTCTGGAAGAGTAAGAACTGGGGCCGTCATCAATTTCTCCTTCAGTGACTGGAAGCCCTTTTCACAAACATCCGTCCACTGGAACTTAGCCGCTTTCTGAGTCAGCCTAGTCAACGGTGCTGAAATCGAAGCAAACTTCTCCACAAACCTCGGATAATAACCCGCAAGGCCCAAAAAACTGCGCACCTCAGTTGGCGTAGTGGGTCTAGGACAAGTCTTGACTGCCTCAATCTTTGTTGTATCAACCTGAATACCATCGACCCCGATAATATGCCCTAAGAATGCCACTGAAGTCAACCAAAATTCACATTTAGAGAACTTGGCATACAACTGTCGGCTTTGGAGGACTTTCAGTATCGTCCTCAAATGATCCGCATGCTCCTGATCCGTGCGAGAATAAATCAGGATGTCATCAATGAATACTATAACAAATGTGTCCAGAAATGGCTTGAACACCCGGTTCATTAAATCCATAAATACAGCTGGAGCATTAGTCAAACCGAAAGACATCACCCTGAACTCATAGTGCCCATATCGGGTCCTGAATGCAGTCCTAGGGACATCCGCCTCCCTAACTCGCACCTGATGATAACCAGATCGCAGGTCTATTTTGGAAAAACACTTCGCCCCCTGCAACTGACCAAACAAATCATCAATCCTAGGGAGGGGGTATCTATTTTTTATGGTTACCTTGTTCAACTGCCTGTAATCAACACACATGCGTAGCGTCCCATCCTTCTTCTTTACAAATAATACCGGCGCTCCCCAAGGTGAAGTACTAGGCCTAATAAAGCATTTCTCCAACAAATCTTTCAGTTGGTCCTTCAACTCTCTCAACTCGGCAGGTGCCATTCTGTATGGCAGAATAGATATAGGTCGAGTATCAGGCAGAACGTCAATACATAACTCTATCTCCCTCTCTGGAGGAATACCTAGGAGATCGTCTAGGAAAACATCCAGAAATTCTCTAACAACCGGAAGACTGAAGATCTGGAAACTCAGCCTCTGTATCAAATACTCGAATAAGATAGTAGATATACCCCTTCTGAACCATCTTCCTAGCCTTGAGGTACGAAATAAACCTACCCCTCGGCGACGCAGTATTTCCTTTTCACTCGATAACTAGCTCATCGAGAAACTGGAACCGTACCAATCTCTCTCTACAGTCCACATTGGCGTAGCAAGAAGCCAACCAATCTATACCCATAATAGCATCAAAATCCGTCATATCCAACTCTATCAAGTCGGCTAGGGTCTGACGACTGTATATAGTCACCGGGTAAGCCCTTATATACCCGCTCTGCTACCACCGAATCACCTACTGGCGTAGCTACCTCAAAAGGTTCTATGAACTCACGATCTATCCATATTCTACCAGCAATATGAGGAGATATATAGGACAAAGTAGAACTCGAATCTATCAAAGCATATACGTCACAGCATGAAACCAATAATGTACCTGTGACGACATCCGGCGACGTCTCCTGGTCCTGACGCCTGGATAAGGCATAAATGCGGTTTTGAGGACCGCTGGAACTAGGACCCCTTCCACGACCTCTGCCGCGACCTGCTGGCCCATGAGCACCCTGCCCTCCGGGGCGAGTAACCGCAGGAGATGAAGACCCGACAAACGACCCTGTAGGCTGAACCCTACCATCTGCGCTACCTCTGGTCGGACAACTCCTCGAAAAATGGCCCTGCCGGCCGCAAGTGAAACAAGCTCCCAAAGTACTACCACAGTTCCCGAAATGGGATTTACCGCATCGGACACACCGAGAGGGGGATGGTCTCGATCGGTTAAGACCCTTGCTTTCCTGGAAACCCGAAGTCCTGGAGCCTTGACCCACCCCTGAATACCCTGGATGTCCTGAAGACTGTTGAGGAGTAATCTGTACTGGCTGAGCTGCATATCTAGCCTGCTGCTGAGGTTGTCCACCTTGAAAGTTACCAAAGGACACTGTTGTCCTGGCCCTCTTATGCTGATCCTGGTCCTTACGTCGACCTCTACGTTCCTCAGTCCCCTGTGAATAAGCCTGTATGCGGGCAATGTCTATGCCCGACTAAAGAGCTACCCCTGTGCATCCCTCTGCTAAATAATCATCAAACCTCGTGACATAGCGGTGCACTTTATCCTCCATGTCTACCACTAGAGTGGGGGCATACCGAGCCAACGAGTCTAACTCTATGTTGTACTCCCGAACCGTCCGCCCATTCTGCCTCAACATCATAAACCTATCCACCCGGGCTCTCCTCATCTGTGGAGGCAATAAGTGGTTAATAAACTCCTCCGAGAACTCGTCCCAACCAGCTGGAAGCGCATGCTCCTCCCGGGACAGTTCCCTTGAATCAAACCAGTTGACTGCAATATCACGTAGCCGATGAGAACCCAATACCACTGACTTTGTTTCTGAGGCCTTGATCACCTTCATGATCCGCTGCAGCTGTCGAATAAACTCCTGAGGATCTTCCTCAGTTCTCGATCCATAGAAATCTGGTGGAATGCAACTCAAGAAGTCCCGAAGCCTCAAACTATCGGTTCTGGGGTGCACCACTGGTACTACCGGCTCCTGTCTGTCCTCCTGCCTCGTCACGATCCTAGCTAGTAACTGGGCCATCTCCTTGTAACCCATATCCTCTTCTCCTGGATATGGGGCTGGAGGCTCAGGTATCGTGGCCTCGATGAATCTTTGTTCTTTGCTCTAAACTCCTCTGGGATTGGCGGCGTCGTAGAACTTGCCATCTGAAGCACTATCTCAGGCAATGACTGGGCCTGTGCCCTGATAACCCTCTGAGTCCCACTAGAAGCTCCCTCTGCTGCCTTGACCTTCTGGGCCGCGATTGCCTTGCGTGGAGGCATAACTGGTACATAAGAATATATCAGAGGGAGTTCAACCTATAACACAACTCTATTGCATGATCTCAGAGTGAGAAGAATGGAAACCAATCCTAAATATCCTGTAGCCTCCTGATTATAGGTGTGGTGCACAATACGCCGATAATCAAGACTCTACTAGATACGGTCTGTAGACACTTTTCGAGGATTAACTGCTCTAATACCACTTTTTTCAGGACCCGACCCCGGGCCCGCGACTGGTGCCTTACCCGGGCACCCTAGTAGATATACATTAGAGAAACCAGCGGAAATAAACTTATAACCATGGAACAATGTAAAATAAGAAACAGGCTAACCGATAAGTATGCCTTTCAACATGTATATAAAATCAAAGCCTGAACAGTTATATCCTTTATAAACCCAATTTACAACAGGACTACAGACCTCTAAGAGTTTATAACAACTATGACGGGACAGGGCCCCGCCATACCCCTGAATGTACATGAACATACAATGACAGGGAATCATACCAAAAGATAAGCTTCCGGAGAAACGGAGCTTCCCAAAAACGCAGAACGATGATCCTATGAGCGAGGATCAACAACCGACGTACCTCTACCTGCGGCATGAACGCAGCCCCCCGAAGGAGGTCAGTACAACAGGTACCAAGTATGTGAAACTGAAAGTACTGTAATGAAATCACAATAGTCCAAAACAAATCCACAGGCATGTATGAAAAACCAATTAAAAGTACACAGTGTCATAGTATATATGAGAGCAAATATGTGTAACCTGGCCGGTTCTGAATAGACAACCAATGATCAAACTAGGGCCATTATCCCTTAGTATCATTATGCAATCCTAATCATGGACTACCCCCCTTCAGTCTGTATAGATCGCGTGGACCCGCATGAGGTATTCCTATCATCGGGGGAAGCTAACCCGCGAAATTCCTGGACTACCACCCCTACAGTCCGCATAGGTCATGTAGACCCGCATGAGGTATTCCTCGCATCGGGGGTAGCAAACCCGCGGTAATTCCAGGACTTCCACCCCTATAGTCCGCATAATATGAACATGGAAACACAACCGGCCAACATAACCAACATAAGCAAATCAGAAAAACCTCCTTACCACAAAAAGTCTCAAGACACTAACACCCGTAGTACCAAGACATGTTTACATATCAAACCAAGTTACTACACCGTTAGAAAATCATTACAAGGCCTTTAAAATCAAGTAAGTAAACCGTTATTTTATCCTCCTTAAGTCATTATAACTAACTTCCCATAAAGCTATTATAACACTTATATCTTAAGAAATTCAAACAATCACACTCTTTTAAAACCAAGTATCAATTTCTTTTCAAAATAATGTTTCACAACTTTTTAGAATACTTCAAGGCTTTTAAGATTTAGAAGTCAATCAAAGACATCAAAACCGAAACCAAATTCCTTTAACACACGTACGTCTACCGTACTATATATTTCACAACAATCATGCCCAAGAAGATAGGAAGAGTCACATACCTCCTAGGCTAAATCCACTTGCTAAGTCAAATATGTCGCGCGTAAAGTATCAACCTAAAAGGAAGGGGTCCATGTAGCTATTGTGTCCGCCCCCTTCTTAGTCAATGGGGCACAGCAGGTTCGGTATCTACTACAAAAGAGAGAATCCACTTCAGATAACCACATCTATAGTCATAACACGTCTATGAACTTCTAGTTTTCTTCGTAGTAAATTCTAAGCATAATGTCTCTTATTCTACGGAAAATTGGGCAGCACTTCCCCTGTATCTACGTACTTTTCCACCTTTTTCAAGGCACAAAATCAATAGCCAACATGCCACATTTAAGGCGCAGTAAAACAACAATTCAAAGGGGATTACACGCCTAACTGGACGTGTAAAATTCTGCCCCACAATTATACAAAAACAGTCCAATGTAAATACAGTCCATTAGTCCACTAATACAATCCTTTAGTCCAATCTTTGGTTAGTATGCCAATAATGGTCTCATTACTTCTTTGATAATCCAACTTATATTCCAATCTTTATATAAGTTACATTAACTTGTTATAAACAAGATGTCAACACGTAATAGGTAATGTTTTAACAACTTTTATGGCTAGCATGCCAATTCTCGATTTTAACATCTTAATAAGATCCAACTCTTTTCAATCTTCCTTCCACATATCACAAACTTAGTTATATACTACTATAACATGTAATCTCCAATTTCATTATAAGGACAAAGATCATTACCTCAAAAAGCCCAAAATTATCCAAGATCTAAAAATCGATCCTTAGCAACTTTAGCTCCTAATCCTTGCGTTCCAATCCGCTCCAAGCAACCCTTAGAAGTTCCTAACCAACTTCTCTTAACACTTCAACCAAAAATATGAAGATCACATTAGGGTTTCACTTTGCGACTATCAGATTAACGTAGTATTTCCGGGATCTTTGTGTTGGGATATCTTTAGAACACTACTAGGGACACTTGGCTAAGATATTTGGGATTAAACAACAACAATTGAAGAATTGTTCTTCACAAATAGGGGGGTGCCGAGAGCAACAATGAATGGAGGGAGTATATTTTTGTGTCTTGGAATTTCTCTAAGTGTTGATGAAGTCTTGCAACCCTAAGGTGTGTATATATAAGACAACCAAGGGCTAGGATCAAAGCAAGTGTGTGGTTGATATTGCGGACAAGTGTGTGTGGGTCCCACAAGCCACTTGTCCAACAAATATCTTGATACACGTGGCTTGCCACTTGTCTCACCATTTCGGCCAACATGGCCACATGGGGGTGACACTTGTCGCCCCCCTATTGGTCCAAAATATTTCATCTTCCCACAATCTCACTAATTGTTCCATAATCTCAATAAAATTCCATAATCACAATCTCAATAATTGGTCCAAAATATTTCATCTTCCCGGGTGGGCCCCACTTGACCAAAACTGGAAATAAAATTCCATAATTCTTATAAATTCTATAAGTCTTAAATATTAAAATTGAGAATCCAATTCTCAATAATAAACCTTTTTCCTACACGAGGTTCGGAATATTTTCCGTAGGAAAAAGAAATCTTTCTTCCTTTTCAAACCTAGAGTCACATTCTCTTGCGCACGTCCTCATATACATACCCTGAAACTACAAGGTGTAACATCTTGTACCCTAAAGTTTTCATACTGTTTATCTAATGTCATTATAGGCAAAACCTATGATGCAATAAATTCCCATTTTTGAATAGGGGCAGAAGGTTCCTTTTTCATAGGGGTTGCTGGTTTAACCGCTTCTGAATATGATTCTGGAGGAACCATTTTGTAATTACCCTTGCTCTGGGTTTCTGAAGGCGTGGCCTTGAAGGGTTGCACATGTTTGTTCTGTGTTGGTCCTTTTGGAAGAACCGGTACTACTGGGATGTTTCCAAGAACTGTGAACATGTTTTGTCCACTAGGTTTATGTAAAACTTTTTTTGAGCTTTCTGGTTTAAAAGGCTGTTTTAATTTTTCTTCTGACTTATTTAGGAACGGGGGTCTCATCGGACGTAAGCCCGGAAAGCCTGGCCTCATTGTTACCCTGTAAAAATCCTCTTGTCAGAAAATCTGGTAGAGAGTTTTCCTCACCTTTTATAAAATCAATTTTAAAATCAAAGCTTGATAATAGGGCTTGCCATCTGGTAAAAATCTGTTTTGAGACTAAATTTTTAAAATCCTTTTGTAAAATGTCTTTGGCTGCTCTGCAGTCGACTCTTAACAAAAATTCTTTATTAATTAAATCATCTTGGAATTTGTTGATACATAGCACTATAAATAGAATTTCTTTTTTGACTGTACTATAGTTCTTTTGAGCTTGGTTCCAAACTCCAGAGGTGAATCTCACTAATTGTTCAGTAGATTCAGAAGATAATTTCTGTTTAAGAATACCACCGTAGCCAGTGTCGGAGACATCAATTTCGACTACCATAAAGGCATCTGGATTTGGGATACCTAGACAGGGGAGTTTCTGGACTATTTTTTTTACCTGCTTAACAACTCTAGTCTGTTCTTCTGATCAGAGGACTTGACTTTTCTTAAGCCTTTTATACAGAGGTTCACATATCTGCCTAACCTTTGGGATAAAATCTGCTACATAATTAAGACTTCCTAAGAATATTTGTAGTTGTGTTTTATCTGTGATTTCATCAGGGAATTTAGTAGAGAACTCTATGGATCTGCAAATTGGTTTATAAGTTCCTTGATATAGGTCATGACCTAAGAACCTAATAGATGTCTGGAAGAGTTTTATTTTTTTAGCACTTACTGCTAAACCGTTATGTTTTATGGTTTTAACAAAAGTACTTAAGTGTTTATAATGTTGTTCTATATTATCAGAAAATACTAAAACATCATCGATATAGACAATCGTAGATTGGCTATAAGGGTTGAAAATATTATTCATGATGTTCTGGAATTCTGACGGGGCATTCTTGAGCCCAAATGACATAACGTTCCATTCGTACTGACCAAAGGGAACATTAAAAGTTATTTTATACTTATCTTTTTCTTCGACTTGGATTTGTCAGAATGCTGACTTCATGTCAGATTTGCTGTAGATATTAGCGTTATAAGTTCTTTTTAATAAATCTCTTTTATTAGGGATTGGGTACCTAATCCATCTTAATACTTGGTTGAGAGGTTTATAATTTATTACAAGCCTCGGGGCTCCTCTTTCTTTTTCAGCATTTTTGTTTACATAAAAGGCTGAACAACTCCATTGGGATTTGGATGGTCTGATGATCTTCTTTTGAAGCAGATCATTAACCTCTTTCTTACAATGTTCCATGAGCTCGTGGCTCATCTGGATTGGTCTGGCTTTAGTGGGTATGTCTTTCTCACTAAAGTCATCTGTGTAGGGTAGGTATACCATGTGTTTTTTTCTTTCCCAAAAAGCGTTTGGTAATTCTGAACAGATTTCCTTTTCCATAGAATCTTGCAAAAAATTTATCTTGTTAATTACCTCCGGGTTTTTTAAAGTATATTCTATTCTTTTAATTTTAATATCTTCCTTTAAAAAATTAATTTGGTAGGTTATCAATTGTATTTTAAACACTGTCTTCTGTTTAACATGGTTACTATGATCAATCGACAAAGGGTTTAAATATGGGAATACCAAATCTTTTCCCATGGATGTAGTGTAAATACCGTCTAGTTTGGCGGTGTATGGTTTTATTTGAGTTAGGAATAGGATTCCCAATATAAATTCTTCAGTTATATTTCTTGTAATAATAAAGTCGTTAACAAAACAAACTCCATTATTACAGATATGAGCTTTGGAAAGCTTATAGTCAATTTTTATTCTATCGCATGTGGCTGAATAAAGCTTGTGTGTACTTTTGTCTAAGTACTTAGTAAGGATTAAACCTTCGCAAATGCAGTTTTGGTCAGCTCCTGAGTCTAGCAGGGCTATTTTATTAAGAACAAAATTCTTATTTATGACTAATTTAATGGGGACATAATAGCTTAGTGCCTTGACCCTGAAGATTAATTTTAATCCTGATTGTGATGTGTTATCCTCTTCTTCTTCGTCAGAATTAACAGTGGTTATCCCTTTTGATGTAGAGGGAACAAGGATATCTTTTATAGGGTCTAATGTTTTTAGTAAGCTATTGGCGAATGCCTCTGTTTCTAAAGAATTGAGTCTTTCTTTAACACTGATGATTTCTTCTTTTAAAAGAGATACTTCTCCTTGTAGATCTTGCAAGGTAGTATCTGTTTTAGATTCTTTAAATTTATTAAAAACTCTTTTCATGTCAAAAGGTTCAATAATTTTCTTTTCCTTTTTCTGGCTAATGACAAGCTTTTTAAGTTATGTTAAATACTTTCTTTTAATATCATTGTCATCTATATGGTCAATCATATCAAAGAAAAATTCTTGGCTGCTATCTGAGTTAACATTGATGGTTTGTTTGGTACAGGTGCATATTTTTCCAGTGCACTCGCAGTCGAAGCTGGAGGTGGAGCTATTCGAGCTGTAATCTAGATCTACGGAACCGTCATCACTGTAATAGTTATTTGAGGATTCTTCACCGCTATCAGTAGATTGTTCTTCATCTAATATAGTATAAAGTTTTTCTTTATTGACTAAATCAATTGCTAGTAGATTAATTTTATCCTTCTTTTTGTTGGGTTCTTTACAAGCGTTGGCCATGTGGCCCGCTTTTCCACAGTTCCAACATTTTCCCTTTTTCCTGGGGGTTTTATTGGTATTTATCTTACGATAATTCTTTTTAGGAGTGTAATTTCCTTTATAAGGCTTAGGGCGATATATATTATGTCTCTTTTTCATCTTCTTAATACTTTTTGAAGGGGCAAATATTTTAACATATCCAAAGTCTTCACAAAAACTTCCTAATTCTCCTTTTGAGGATTTTTGTATTTGATTATTAAGTTTTATCGTGTTACATAATTCTAATCATGTTAGATTAATAAAGCTAACAAGGTCTCCATATGTCATTAGACTATAAGGAGTTTCGCCATTGAATTTGTTTCTTATGGTTGTTCTTACCTTTTCGGCAAAAAGTTTGGGTAACCCACTAATAAACCTTTCCCTCCAATAATAATGGTTACAGTCATTTCTGAGCATAACTTTGTTAAGGAATATATTTTTTATACCATTTAAAATCATGTAACTTTGGGCAAGTTAAGTTATTAAGGATTTCTAAGCTTTTATCCTGGAATAGTTTTGGCTCTCCTATGAAATGTTTACCTATACAGTAAATTAAGGTCGCTGTGGCGTCTTTGCGAACTTCTTTACTAAAAGTATTATCAATGTTCCTAATTTGAACTGTAGTAGTGGCATTCATGATTCCACTTCTAATACTTTCCGTTAGGTAGTTATCCTACCAGTTTTTTAGCATTCCGGTAAATCCTGAAACTAGAATTGTAGCTAGCTGGACATCATCGGTATGCTCTTTTATTTTATAACGAGTAATGCATACTCCCATTTCGTGAAGTATTTTGATTATCTGGCCTTCAAACATTCCGTCTATGTTCCATTCATTGATCTCTTCTCCTGAGTATGAAGCTCTATAGGTGGAGTGTTCTTCATATTGAATATCAGGAAACGTAGGTCTTTTGTAGAAGTTTTTTGCTCCAAGACCCGCGAATTTTGATATTTTGTTAATATCTTATTTATCTTTTGAACTGGATCCTTCGGTGAGTACCTTTATCGATTCATCCGTGG
Source organism: Przewalskia tangutica (assembly GCA_029844215.1). Taxonomy (NCBI): domain Eukaryota; kingdom Viridiplantae; phylum Streptophyta; class Magnoliopsida; order Solanales; family Solanaceae; genus Przewalskia; species Przewalskia tangutica. Next base: position 109,491,216 of record CM056721.1, read on the forward strand.
TGTCTTTGGAGGTGGACTCCTCAGTTATTTTTAATTCTTTAAACTTCTCACTTATCCTATCTAGTAGCTTATTATCTATTTCTTTTCCAAATTTTGGGTGGTTATTTACCAAAAATTGGGGAATCTTGAAGAGAGGTTCAGAGAGTGTGGTTTCATCTGACCGGACTGGTTTACTCCTAAAGGTTGAAGTGTTAGTAGTCTGTGTGATTTGGTTAGAAACAACATGTAACAACTGATTGGTGTAGTTGTTCTGTTGAAGAATTTTATTAATATCTTCCCTTAAGGGTACAACAAAGTGGGGATCTTCTTTTAGATCTCATTTAAATGGGGTTGCTAATAGGGTTTCTCCGTCTACAGGGATCCTAATATGTTCTAAAGGTGGAGTTTCAGATTCGATGGTTCTACTTACTGTATACTTTTTTTTTACAAGGGTATTAAGAGATTCTTTATTATCTAATTGACCCGTGATTTGAAATTGAGTTATCAATTTAAGATACAGAAAATAATAGAAACTTACAGTTTTATTTCAAAAGAAAAGCATAGTAAGGTACATAAGATCAGGCAGGGAAAAGAGAGAGAGAGAGAAGGAATTTCCGAATGCCTTCTAAGTTATAATTTGAGAACCTTAAATAGGCCTCGACAATTTCATCGTCCTAACAGGGGGACGGATAGGATTAAAACAAATGGAAGAGTAAGATTACATGACTTCTACTTTTTTTAAGAGTCGTCTGTCCTTGTCTTCTTTTACGAAGGCGTCTTACGCTACGAAAGGGCAAATGTCCTTTTCTGCTTTATGTCTTTTTCTTCTTTTATGTCAGCTTTATGTATTTCCGCCTTTTCTTTTCTGAAAGGGCAAACATCATTTTCTGCTTTATTTTAAGAGATAAGCTTCTGCGTAGGCTTGTGTGATTCCGCGTGGGATTAACATGTCGCCATTATCTGTTTCACTGTGGTTAGATGTCACGTCTTCGTCTTCTAATTTGGCCAAAGCTTCGAGGAGCTTTCTTCTGGTTTCTGCTTTTGAAGTTGAGGTTTCTTCTGAGGAAGAGGAACCTTTCTTTTTCAACTTTTCTTCTCTTACCTTGTGACTCCACCCTTTAATCTTGATGGTCTTGCTTAAGTATTTGATCCTGTCCATTTCTTGGATATCGAACGTCCAATTTATAATATATGAAATTCGTTTATTAAATAAGAATTTACACAATTTAATGTGTTCTGGTAAAGTGTAAATTTGTTGTTCTTCAAGAAAACTTGTATACTGATTTTGGAAGCTTGGGGCTACCACTTGTAAATTTCCTCCAAACATGTTCCACCATTCGTAGAACCATCGGGGAATGAACTTTTCCTTCATGCTCTCGGCATACTTCACAAACCATGTGTGAGTATTTGGACGAACATATAAGAAATTAAACCAAGCATCTTCATAGTTAGACCAGTTATATGTCTGGGGTCTATGGGTTTCAGATAAGGGTATTGGTGACTGCAGATGATCCACATATCAATTAAATGGGCTTAAAATCTTTTTAATTGTAAATTTGGAATATTCAATTCCACATGTTTTATCGAAGTGCTTATGTTCTATTTCAATGGAGTATGTGTCCCCTAAAATAAATTCATAATACCTTCTTGTTTTCATGAGATCTTGGTTATCCACGTACTGGTGGTCTGTGTAACAAGGTTTCAGGAGATCTTGTACCCTGAAGTTTTCATACTGTTTATCTAATGCCATTATAGGCAAAACATGTGATGCAATAAATTCTCATTTTGGAATAGGGGCAGGAGGTTCCTTTTTCATAGGGGTTGCTGGTTTAACCGCTTCTGAATATGATTCTGGAGGAACCATTTTGTAATTACCCTTGCTCTGGGTTTCTGAAGGCGTGGCCTTGAAGGGTTGCGCCTGTTTCTTCTATGTTGGTCCTCTTGGAAGAACCGGTACTACTGGGAGGTTTCCAAGAACTGTGAACATGTTTTGTCCACTAGGTTTATGTAAAACTTTGTTTGAGCTTTCTGGTTTAAAATACTATTTTAATTTTTCTTCTAACTTATTTAGGAACGGGGGTCTCATCGGACGTAAGCCCGGAACGCCTGGTCTCATTGTTACCCTGTAAAAATTCTCTTGTCAGAAAATCTGGTAGAGAGTTTTCCTCACCTTTTATAAAATCAATTTTAAAATCAAAGCTTGATAATAGGGCTTGCCATCTGGCAAAAATCTGTTTTGAGAATAGATATTTAACATCCTTTTGTAAAATGTCTTTGGCTGCTTTGCAGTCGACTCTTAACAAAAATTCTTTATTAATTAAATCATCTTGAAATTTGGTGATACATAGCACTATAGATAGAATTTCTTTTTGATTGTACTATAGTTCTTTTGAGCTTGGTTCCAAACTCCAGAGGTGAATCTCACTAATTGTTTAGTAGATTCAGAAGATAATTTCTGTTTAAGAATACCACCGTAGCCAGTGTCGGAGGCATCAGTTTCGACTACCATAAATGCATCTGGATTTGGGATACCTAGACAGGGGCGTTTCTGGACTATTTCTTTTACCTTCTTAACAGCTCTAGTCTGTTCTTCTGACCAGGGGACTGGACTTTTCTTAAGACTTTTATACAGAGGTTCACATATCTGCCTAATCTTTGGGATAAAATCTGCTACATAATTAAGACTTCCTAAGAATATTTGTAGCTGTGTTTTATCTGTGATTTCATCAGGGAATTTAGTAGAGAACTCTATGGCTCTGCAAATTGGTTTATAAGTTCCTTGATAGAGGTCATGACCTAAGAACCTAATAGATGTCTGGAAGAGTTTTATCTTTTTAGCACTTACTGCTAAACCGTTATGTTTTATAGTTTTAACAAAAGTACTTCAGTGTTTATAATGTTGTTCTATATTATCAGAAAATACTAAAACATCATCGATATAGACAATCGTAAATTGGCTATAAGGGTTGAAAATATTATTCATGATGTTTTGGAATTCTGACGGGGCATTCTTGAGCCCAAATGGCATAACGTTCCATTCGTACTGACCAAAGGGAACATTAAAAGCTGTTTTATACTTATCTTTTTCTTCGACTTGGATTTGCCAGAATCCTGACTTCATGTCGAATTTGCTGTAGATATTAGCATTATAAGTTCTTTTTAATAAATCGCTTTTATTAGGGATTGGGTACCTAATCCATCTTAATGCTTAGTTGAGAGGTTTATAATTTATTACAAGCCTCAGGCTCCTCTTTCTTTTTCAGCATTTTTGTTTACATAAAAGGCTGAACAACTCCATTGGGATTTGGATGGTCTGATGATCTTCTTTTGAAGCAGATCATTAACCTCTTTCTTACAATGTTCCATGAGCTCGTGGCTCATCTGGATTGTTCTGGCTTTTGTGGGTATGTCTTTCTCACAAAAGTCATCTGTGTAGGGTAGGTTTACCATGTTCTTTTTTCTTTCCCAAAAAGCGTTTGGTAATTCTGAACAGATTTCCTTTTCCATAGAATCTTGAAAAAAATTTATCTTGTTAATTACCTCCGGGGTTTTTAAAGTATATTCTATTCTTTTAATTTTAATATCTTCCTTTAAAAAAATAATTTGGTTGGTTAACAGTTATATTTTAAACACTGTCTTCTGTTTAATATGGTTACTATGATCAATCGACAAAGGGTTTAAATATGGGAATACCAGATCTTTTCCCATGGATGTAGTGTAAATACCGTCTAGTTTGGCGGTGCATGGTTTTATTTGGGTTAGGAATGAGATTCCCAATATAACTTCTTCAGTTATATTTCTTGTAATAATAAAGTCGTTAACAAAACAAACTCCATTATTACAGACATGAGATTTGGAAAGCTTATAGTCAATTTTTATTCTACCGTCTGTGGCTGAATAAAGCTTGTGTGTACTTTTGTCTAAGTACTTAGTAAGAATTAAACCTTCGCAAATGCAATTTTGGTCAGCTCCTGAGTCTAGCAGGGCTATTTTATTAAGAACAAAATTCTTATTTATGACTAATTTAATGGGGACATGATAGCTTAGAGCCTTAACCCTGGAGATTAATTTTAATCCTGATTGTGAGGTGTTATCCTCTTCTTCTTCGTCAGAATTAACAGTGGTTATCCCTTTTGATTTAGAGGTAACAAGGATTTCTTTTATAGGGTCTAATTCTTTTAGTAAGCTATTGGCGAATGCCTTTGTTTCTAAAGAATTGAGCATTTCTTTAACACTGATGATTTCTTCTTTTAAAAGTGATACTTCTCCTTGTAGATCTTGCAAGGTAGTATCTGTTTTAGATTCTTTAAATTTATTAAAAACTCTTTTCATGTCAAAAGGTTCAATAATTTTCTTTTCCTTTTTCTGGCTTACGACAAGCTTTTTAAGTTTTGTTAAATACTTTCTTTTAATATCATTGTCATCTATATGGTCAATCATATCAAAGAAAAATTATTGGCTGCTATCTGAGATAACATTGATGGTTTGTTTGGTACAGGTGCATATTTTTCCAGTGCACTCGCAGTCGAAGCTGGAGGTGGAACTATCCGAGATGTAATCTAGATCTAGGAAACCTTCATCACTGTAATAGTTATCTGAGGATTCTTCAGCGCTATTAGTATATTGTTCTTCATCTAATATAGTATAAAGTTTTTCTTTAATGTTTGAATCAATTGCTAGTAGATTAATTTTATCCTTCTTTTTGTTGGGTTCTTTACAAGCGTTGGCCATGTGGCCCGATTTTCCACAGTTCCAACATTTTTCCTTTTGCCTGGGGGTTTTATTGGTATTTTTCTTACGATAATTCTTTTTAGGAGTGTAATTTCTTTTATAAGGCTTAGGGTGATATATCTTATGTCTCTTTTTCATCCTTTTAATACTTTTTGAAGGGGCAGATATTTGAACATATCCAAAGTCTTCATAAAAACTTCCTAATTCTCCTTTTGAGGATTTTTGTATTTGATTATTAAGTTTTATCGTGTTACATAATTCTAATCATGTTAGATTAATAAAGCTAACAAGGTCTCCGTATGTCATTAGACTATAAGGAGTTTCACCATTGAATTTGTTTCTTATGGTTGTTCTTACCTTTTCGGCAAAAAGTTTGGGTAACCCACTAATAAACCTTTCCTTCCAATAATAATGGTTACAGTCATTTCTGAGCATAACTTTGTTAAGTAATATATCTTTATACCATTTAAAATCGTGTAACTTTGGGCAAGTTAAGTTATTAAGGATTTCTAACCTTTTATCTTGGAAGAGTTTTGGCTATCCTATGAAATGTTTACCTATACAGTAAAGTAAGGTGGTTGTGGTGTCTTTGCGAACTTCTTTACTAAAAGTATTATCAATGTTCCCAATTTGAATTGTAGTAGTGGCATTCATGATTCCACTTCTAATACTTTCCGTTAGGTAGTTATCCCACCAGTTTTTTAGCATTCCGGTAAATCCTGAAACTATTGTAGCTAGCTGGACATCATCGGTATGCTCTTTTATTTTATAACTAGTAATGCATACTCCCATTTCGTGAAGTATTTTGATTATCTGGCCTTCAAACATTCCGTCTATGTTTCATTCATTGATCTCTTCTCCTGAGTATGAAGCTCTATAGGTGGAGTGTTCTTCATATTGCATATCAGGATACGTAGGTCTTTTGTAGAAGTTTTTTGCTCCAAGACTCGCGAATTTTGATATTTTGTTAATATCTTGTTTATCTTTTGAACTGGATCCTTCGGTGAGTACCTTTATCGATTCATCCGTGGTGTCTTTGGAGATGGACTCATCAGTTACTTTTAATTCTTTAAACTTCTCACTTATCATATCTAGTAGCTTATTATCGATTTCTTTTCCAAATTTTGGGTGTTTATTTACCGAAAATTGGGGAATCTTGAAGAGAGGTTCAAAGAGTGTGGTTTCATCTGACCGGACTGGTTTACTCCTAAAGGCTGAAGTGTTACTAGCCTGGGTGATTTGGTTAGAAATAACATGTAACAACTGATTGGTGTAGTTGTTCTGTTGAAGAATTTTATTAATATCTTCCCTTAAGGGTACAACAAAGTGGGGATCTTCTTTTAGATCTCTTTTAAATGGGGTTGCTAATAGGATTTCTCCGTCTACTTGGATCCTAATCTGTTCTAAAGGTGGAGTTTCAGATTCGATGGTTCTACTTCCTGTATACCATTTTTTACAAGGGTATTAAGAGATTCTTTATTATCTAATTGGCCCGTTATTTGGAACCACTTGAAGAATTCGATATTACAACTAACTCTTTTCATGTCTTTAATCCATTGCTTTCTAAATAACTTTCTCTTTTCTAACAGGAAAGTACTTACGTACCATTTTCTTTTAAGGGCGTTTTCAGGGCATACCCATAATTTATCAAGAGTTTTGAAATCAATTTTAAAATCTGTTTCTTGTTTAATTGTGCCAAGACTGTCTCCACCATACATTTCGCTTCTGGTGGGGCTATTGGTTTTATCAATTGGATGATAATGGACTTTGGGTATGGCTGATGAATAGTCTACTCCTCGAACTTTCTGTCAAGTATAGATTCTGTGGAATTATCGTCAGAACACTCCTCCTCCTCCCGGGGTTTGGAAGAAGATGTTGCAAAGGAGTATCTTGCTGAGGACTTAGAATTTGATTTTAAATTTTTTAAGTCAATAGATCCATCCATGTGTTGGATTATTTGTTCGATGTTAGAACTCTCTGGTTCTATCTTTGGTTGGGTGATGGCATCAAAGTGTCATTCATCTTTTGTTAAAATTTCAATTCATTTTAACATCATGGGAACAAAAATATTGCTATGTTCCTGATTTGCTTCCATAAGCATGGTAGCACCCTTACTACTGATTAACTTAGCTTTTGGGGCTAAAGTAGTTTTCATTAGTCTATAATATACCCTATATATCACAGCTATTTCCCTCGTGTTACTTTGCTATTCATATTCTTTGTCTTAATGTTTAACGTTAGGGTATCCATAACGTTTTGATCATTAATATATATAGAGAAATTTGGATAACAGTTAAAGTAAATGGGACCTCTGGCTAAATTTTGCAAGACTCCGAGTAAGGAATCGTCAAAGTTTAGTAGCCTAGCATCTCTTAGTAAGAGACAGATGGAAGTGTCTAACCCTAATCGATATAGAGGTTTGACAGCGACTTGAACCAATCCTATGTGTAGGAATTTAAAGTCTTTTTTATATCTGTTTATGTCATGGACTGATAGTAGCTTAATAATTTTTGAATTATTAATCTCTATAGTGGATTCACAAGTCTTAATATTATAATTCTTATAAAATCAAACTTGCCTGTTTCATAAATTGATCTGAAAGATTCTTTTGGAATGTTCCAGTTCTGTAAATCTTTTTTCAACCTTAGCAATTTTTGAGGTTGCTAGATTTTCACTATTAATTATACTTGTGTCATTCATTTTAATAATGGGTTGAGTAGAGATTTAGTAAATATCCTGAAATGGACTCTACAGTCCCGAGGTAACGAAGTCTTTCGTCAATCTGAATAACTTCTTTATATAGGTCAACCATTTTATTAATGATCACTTGCCTAATTATAACCTGGGTATATTCGTCTAAACCTTCTGCTGGTTTTGACGTCTTATAGTATTCTAATTATTTAAGAATTTTTCTTTTAGAAATTAATAATTTATTTTTATCTATTATACATTCTATTCTTAAAAGATTTTCTTTTCTAATATGATAAAATGAATGATGAGTTTTCATCATAAAATGTTTATCAAAGAAGAGTTCTAGTTATGCGTGGAGGCTACTATCCTTTGGAGCTATTGTTCTATCTGCTACTAAGATACTGTTAATATTTTCTATTCCTATAATTACTATAGCGGGTATCCTATGCTTGTTATCTAGCTTCTTATCCTAAAGTACATCGGTTGCATCCACCGGGTCCGGCACGACACTGGTCCTTCCGACCTAACGTGCTAATCCAACCGTCCAGGACGCACCTGCCTATTACTGTAGACTAAGAGGAGATCTTAAGAGTAGGATATCAACAAAGTAACAATAGGAACAGAAACAGAGTAACATAATTTCCTTAGTAACTTAAGAACAACATTGCTCTAGGATAGTAGGATGAGTTTAGCTACTCATATTGTTTAACAACCTGGCTTTGATACCATTAAAGCTGTCACGACCCGATCCGGGGTCCGTGACTGGTGCCTTACCCGGGCACCCAAGTAGACATTCATCAGAGAAAATCAGCGGAACATAAAACATAAATATGAAATGTCACGACCCGTTCCGGGGCCCGTGACTGGTGCCTTACCCCGGGCACCCTAGTGATACAACATCAGAGAAAAACCAGCGGAAATAAAAACGTTAAACATTCAAATAGACATGGATCAAGATAAAAGAAAATAGGCCAACCAAAAACGGTTGCCTTTCAACATATATATATATAGACATTTGAATAGCGATAATCCTTACAACCACCTTGTGATTACTACGGACCTCTAAGATTTATACAACAACTATGACGGACAGGGGCCGCCATACCACGAATGTACAAGAACCTGCTGCACTCGGGTAACATACCAAAGATAAGCCTCCGAAGGAACGGAGCTTCACAAAGCTGAAATGTGATCCTGGCGGGGATCGATAATCGATGTACCTCTACTGCGGCATGAACGCAGCCCCGGAGGTCGATGCAACAGTACCAAGTATGTGAAATCGTAAAAATCAGTATTGAAATCATAACGATCTATAAAAGCGGAGACATGTTTGATAACCAAACTACGATTCATAACATAAAAGCGATCATGTCAAGTCGGTCTCACGCCCCAAGTCATCCTCCGTACGTGGAACTCCTTCCTCACCGTGATCTAGGTACAAATCATGTGATACGTATAACATGTCTCGGCCCATCTCATGGACCCGATAGAAAGCGTGTGGAATACATTCCCGGTTCATCTCATGAACTTCGGTAGTCGGATGGAATACATTCGGTCCATCCCGTGGGCCTTGAGTCGAGTGAAATACATTCGGTTCATCCGTGAACGCGGTAGTCGAGTGAAATACATTCGGTTCATCCCATGACGCGGTAGTCGAGTGAAATACATTCCGGTTCATCCATGAACGCGGTAGTCGAGTGAAATACATTCCGGTTCATCCGTGAACGGTAGTCGAGTGAAATACATTCCCGATTCATCCCATGAACGCGGTAGTCGAGTGAAATACATTCCCGGTTCATCCCATGAACGCGGTAGTCGAGTGAAATACATTCCCGGTTCATCCCATGAACGCGGTAGTCGAGTGAAATACATTCCCGGTTCATCCCATGAACACGGTAGTCGAGTGAAATACATTACTTGCACATCAGGTCTGTCACACGCAAACATAGGCAAGTTACACACAACTTAAAGTACTTTTATTTTATGACAAAGTCCGGGTTTTTAACCCTAAAGTACTACGTACGTTAAATTCCTTTTTAGAGATCCATTCCTTTTAAAAGTCACCCGATACCCGTAGTATAAAAATTGAGTAAACCAAAACACTTCTCTTTTTAAAGTCAAGTTACCACATTAAAACCAATGATGAAACCCTTCTTTTGTTTTCATAAAGTCGTTTATAACTAACTTCCCATAAAGCTGTTATAACACTTTATGTTTTAAACCAATTTAAGACAAAACAATGCCTTTCTTTTCCCTAGAGTTCCAGTTTGCCTAATTTCAATTACTCAAGTCTCTTTACTTTAGAAAAGTTTCATAGTTCAATGTCTTAATCTCTTTTAAAACAATTGAATAACATATGCCATAGTTTATTCTTGTTTATAACCAATTTATTAAAGCAGCCATGATCTAGAAAATGTAATATCATTTTGTCTCATCTTAGCTTCTATGCAGATGGAGGTTTCTACTGGTTTTAGTAATACTTCATTATTCAATACATTTTCCTTTATTAGCGCTGCAGTGGTTTGTTCGATACTCATTCTGATTTCCGAAATCAGTAAAACATTAATCCTTTTAAAAACCAAGTACTCATTACTCACGAATGAGGTTTCACACAAAATTCATATTAATTCATTCAAGTCAAGTCTCTTATCTTTTAAGATTAAGTCTCTTAACTTCTAAAAATCAGTAAACCATTCTTTTTATCACTCTTAAGACGTTATACCTAACTTCCCATAAAGCTAGTATAACTCTTATGTTTTCAAAACCAAGTATTACTCTTCTTTCAAAAAGGTTTCTTATTTCTTTTGAAATACTTCAAGATTCTTCTTATTCAGGCTTAAGTCAAAAGACATTGCCGTAACACTACATTCAGTTAACACACGTACGTCTACCGTACTATACCTATATTCCTTTTAAAACATTTCAAGGTTCTTATTATTCAGGCTTAAGTCAAAAGACATTGCCGTACAACTATATTCAGTTAGCACACGTATATCTACCATATAATATATACATATTATTCAGGCTTAAGTCAAAAGACATTGCCACACGTACGTCTACCGTACTATATGTATTCTTTTAAAATACTTCATGCTCAAGAGTATAGGAAGAATCACATACCTCGCGACGATTATCGACTATAAGCAAAACGCTCCACGGCTATAACCCGACTAGCCTTGTCCACCTTCTAAGTAGCACATGCTACTTGCAGAACATTCAACCAATAAAGGTTATCAGTCTACTGTAAGTACAGTCCTATGTAAGTACAGTTTAACTTCTACTTAAATTCTTCTGATGTGATTTCAGTTCAAGTCTATTCTGTAATATCCTTCTATTACAGTTCAATTCTCTTCTATGAATCTTATAATCATTTCTATACTACTACAGTATGTAATTTCCAATTACAAAAGAAGGACAGTAGTATTTACCTCGATGAGCCCAAAATTATCCAAGTTTAATGTCGCTCCTGAGCAACGTTAAGCTCCTACTCCGTGCGCTCCAACCCGCTCCAAACAACCCTTAGAAGTTCTACGCAACTTCTACTTAACACTTCAACCGACTATGAAGGTTTTCCTTAGGGTTTCGTTTTTGTGACTGAGGGAAAGTATAATAGTATTTCCGGACTCTACGTATAGAGGTAACTTTGGAAAGTACTACAAGGTATAGGGCTAAAGTATTTGGGCATTATAACAATACTTGGAGAGTATTTCTATACCACAAAAGGGGGTATTATACGAAAACAACTAGGCTAGGGGGGGTACCCCTCGGCTAGGGCACCACAAAGGGGGAGGGGGGAGGCTCTCGGCCAAGGCTTCTCAAGAGGGGGCTTTGGGAATGTAACTCACAAAGGGGGAGAGATTTCAAGACTTGGAAAATGATTTTTGGATGAAGAAAGTTCATCAACTAAGGGGGTATTTATAGGTCAAGCAAGGGCCAACCAATGGCCAAGATCAATCCAAGTGTAAGGCAAGTGTAGGGCTAGGATTTACCCATGTGTCCTTATCCATCTACTACACAAAATATCCTACCTAACCCTTGACCAAGAAAATGCACAAAAAACGTGCAAACAATGGCCCTCTTAGCCGTCCATTGAGGGTGACAAGTGTCACCCTCCCGTTGGTCCAAAATATTTCGTCTCTCGGAAAAATCCACAAAAATTATAAATGACGTAGCCGGAATATTCCCTTCGCAAGTCTTGCAAAACGTTTCGTCGAAAAACGACTCTTTTCGGCACTTGTGTACAATTTTCGAAACTTGCCAAATCTTTAAGGCTCAAATTATTATACGTACGCCCTTACTTACATACTCTGGAAATACGGGGTATAACAAAAGCGATCATTAGCTTTTATAAGAAAAGAGAACCATTACTTGGTATATAACCTACTCTAGTGAGCATGGAGTTGATATACGTGTTATGGTATTTATAGGTTGAAGTACTACTTGAGGCGGATTCTACTTATCAAATTGGTATAAGCCGATAAGGTATGTGAACCTCTTCCTTCTCCTTTTGGCATGTTCTACGTATGAACCATATTAATTCAAAAGTTATTCTACTCTTAGAAGTTAAGGAGTATTCATGTTATTTTTTTATGAAAAGGTAAATGTGTATTAATAATCATCTGAATGTACATGTTTTGTGGGCTTGCCCACGGCGTAAAGACGATGTAAATCTAGTGTGTCCCTGCTAGACAAGTCAACACAAGATTTAGGCTCGTCAGTAATAAAAGCTCAAGCTAGCCCACAAGCCGGGTAGTCGTGAGTGCCCAAGCTAATCATAAGAGAGATGCATTCCACAAAAAGTCCTAAACTATGACAATTACCTTATGTAGAGCATAAGGTTGCAGCCGTGGGCCTCCTTAAACCCTTGCCATGGTAAACCCAAATGGGACAAACCCACAGTCAACCCGCTTAGCTTTAGCTTGCCAACCAGTGTCATGCCCCTCTTTCTTGATATATTTCAAAGTGCTATCGATGGTGGTCATAGCCCTCCAGATGCCAAGACATGTCTTGATCTGTGACCAGAGATATCTACTGATCGTGCAGCTGAAGAATAGGTGAGCTATTGGCTCGTCAGAACAACCACAAAAGGGAGCACCTCATATCAATGTCCATATAAGTGATTCTATCCTTCGTACGTAATATTTTCCTCGCACAAAACAATAGAATGAAGGACTGCTTTGGAGTGATACATGAACTCCAAACACCCTTCGCCCAAATCATATGCTGCCCATGTGTCCTGAAATAATCATAGGCACTGTGATTACTATTATACCATGTCGTCATGTTAATTTCCGCCCGATCGTATGATCCTTCCCGTTCAAGGATAATGTCACGGATAAACAGAAGCCGCTTAATCAAAGGTGAGTCGTCGTTCTTTGCAATCCAGGTCCAAATATTGTTGTTGTTGTTGAGATACTTGTGATTGATCCATTTAATCTAGAGCGTGTCCTTCTTTTGATGTATATTCCAAAGGCACTTGGCGAGAAAAGCAAGGTTCCAGGCCTTGAGATCCCTGATTCCAAGGCCACCCTTGGCTTTCGGCCTGTTACACTCCTTCCATGCAACAAACGGGTGGTTCGAACGCCACACGAAGGTCCTACAAAGCCCGTAAACTTTCTTACAAACCGCAACAGGCACATGCATCATAGATAACCAGAAACATTCCACATCTTGGAGGACAAACTTGATAAGTTCAAGACTGCCCGCATAAGATAAAGTAGCGCTCATCCATGAGTCAGTGTACCCTGCAATCTTGTTCACAAAAGGGTCATAGTGAACCAGCCTCATCTTCTCCGCGGTAAGGGGAATACTGAGGTAGCGGAAAGGCATAGCTCATGTGTCAAAGCTAGTAATATTCTTAATATCAGCAAGTTCGTGGTCCGTAATACCAGCCATGTACAAGCTGGACTTGAGGGCATTGGAACTGAGACCCGAGCAATTCTGGAAATCACGAAGGCAATCCATGAGGATCCAGATGGAAGTAGTATCCCCTTTCGACATAAGAAGAAAATCATCGGCGAAAGCAAGGTGGGTGATCTTTAAGCTTTTGCACTTGGGGTGGTAGTAGAAAGACGACGTCTGAGTGTTCTTGTTGATCATCCTCGAGAGATATTCCAAGCAAATAACAAATAAGGTAGGGGAGAGAGGGTCCTCATGAGTCCCTTTCGGCCCTTAAAATAGCCGTGTAAGCTTCCATTGATAGAAATCAAATATGAAGTCGTGGAGACGCACTCCATAATCCAAGCAACGAGTCTCTCCGGGAAACTCAAACCAATCAAAATAGCTGTGAGGAATTCCCAATTCACCGAATCGAAGGCCTTACGGAGATCAACTTTGAGCATGCATCTACTAGAGACCCTTTTACGGTTGTAACCCCTCAAAAGCTCTTGTGCAAGGTGTATGTTGTCAGACATAATTCTGTCCTGGACAAAAGCCGCCTGAGCTGGATCAATGAGGACATCCAAAACCGTCACCCACCGTGAAACAATGATCTTGGTGATGACCTTGTACAAAATGTTTCAACATGAAATAGGCCTGTAGTCGCCCACCGTTGAGCAGTGGGTAGATTTAGGAATAAGAGCGATGGTAGTATAGTTGATCTGCTTGAGAAGCTTTCCGGAAGTGAAGAACTCTTTAACCGCTTCACAGAACTCCCCGCCGACAATATTCCAAGCTTTCTTGAAGAAACACGAAGAGTAGCCATCCGGACCAGGGGCTTTGTCATCCCCAATACCGAATAGTGCCCCTTTAATCTCAGCATCCGTGACATTTCTAACGAGGTCATCCCCATGTTCAGCCGAGAGGAAAATGCCGGAAGATATGACACCAACATCAATGGGCTCGCAATCGTCCCTAGTTCCAAGTAACCCTTTATAATAATTAATAACTTTCGCCGCAACTTGGTCACTAGAGGTCATAAGTGAACCATCACTCTTGGTAGTGGCCACAATAAAGTTCCTTTTGGAGTTACGTTTTACCATACCATGGAAGAACTTTGTGTACCTATCACTGTGCTTGAGATTCTCACACTTGGCAAGCTGTCTAAGGAAACACATTTCCGCATCAATAAGAACCATGGACTTGCGCCTGAGCTCGGAAACCCGCGTGTGTAAGCGGTCATGATGCGGGTTGATCAAGTAATCCTGTTGAGAAAAATCCAGCTCCTCATTGGCCCTTTTGACCCGTATCGAGATATGGGAGAAGTCTTTCTCATTGAGCTGCTTTAAGGGTCCTTTGAGGTAAAGTAACTTCCGGGATAAATGGAATTGGGCATTGCCATCGATAATATGCTCCCAAGCGTCCAATCCTACCAAAGTGCTCATGAGTAGCCCACATATTGAAGAACTTGAAAGGTCTATTATGCATTCTAGGACGATCCAAAATAGAGACAATGCACGGCGTATGGTCCGAGAGAGGCCCGGACCAACGGAAATGTGCATTTCCATACCAATCCGCATGTAACCAATGGGCGTTAATGAGGGCCCTGTCAAGCTTGCTCAAAGGCTACGACTGAAAGTGAACTCGCAGCCCATCGAAGATAAATCCGTGAGGCTTAAGTCTCGGCAATTGTCACGACCCGAACCCGGGCGTGGTCGTGCCTACCGGGCACCCAAGTAGACATCGTAGTAATCACGGAACATAAAGACAATACATGAAACGAGGTAATAAGACGGTGAAATAAGAAGACAAAGCTAACCAAAAGCGGTTACCTTCCGGTATATATATAAATAGCAACTTTTTCAACATGAGCAGTTTAATCCTTTTTACAAACCACGCCCACAAAGATTACTACGGACCTCTAAGAATGATACGACAACAATGGCGGGCGGGGCCCGCCAAACCCCGAATGTAAACACTTACGACGGCGGGGACTATACGTCGATAAGCCTCGAGAAACGGAGCTTCCCAAATCTGCGACCACGAGCTAGGATCAACGGCGGTGTACCTCAACTGCGGCATGAACGCAGCCCCGAAGGAGGTCGAGACAACAGTGCCGAGTATGTGAAATCAAATACATCGTAAATGAAATCATAGCGATCATATAAAGCGGGAGACATGTATGATAACCAAACTACGATTTACAAAGCGATATGTCAAGTCGAGGACTCACGCCTCAAGTCATCACTCAAGTATAACAATGGGTCTCGGGCCCACAACATCAATCATGCCTGGGATACCTTCCTCACCGCTGGCGATCTATGATATAAAAGCACCAAGGAACACACGAACACGGGTCCCACCGTGTCATAATAATAAAGCATGCGGGGGTAAGTACGAGGCATAGCCGACTACTAAAACCCACGGTACCAACAAGGTCGTGAATCGTATCATAAGATCTGTCTGGACCGTCACATGATCAAAGCCGCCACTTGCCCGCAGATATCGTATGTCGCGTCTAACCACTCGAACTCCCGCGACTCGCGTAGGACAATCTCATCGGCCGCATGAGGCATTCCCGCGTCGGTAGCTACTCCCGGCATCGCCCCGACTTCGCGATCCGCATGGCCACAAGGACCGCATGACCATAAAGGGCGTCACTAACACGGAACTCGTAGTTCCGCGATAGGCCCCGGGACTGCATGAGGTATTCTCGAATCATAGGTCCATCGACCGCTGAAGTCTACCGCGTGGAGGCGACTTAACCCGGAATCATCTCAAGAGATGAATGCCACAATACTATCATAACGATCGATAGTTAATAAGCACAATCAAGGAAACCCCTTCACACAAACATCACAAGATACTAACACACGTAGCATCCCAACACGTTTACTTATCAACGCAATCAAGAAAGTATTACAAGGCTATCACAAACCAATACAATCAAGTTGTTCACACAAGGTACCTTCTACTATATGATTAACAAAATCGGGTTTTATCCCCAAAGTACTTCATACATCAACTCTTTAAAAGATACGTTACTTTCACAATGTCACACAATACGTAGTATAAAATAGAGTGACTATCCTTTTAAAGTAAATCAATTACTTCTCTTTGTAAAATCAAGTAGCAACATTCTTTTCCAATGATCAAGTTTGCCTAATTTCCAATGTTCAAGTTTCTCATTTTAGAAAGGTTTCAGTAGTTCATAGTCTTATTCATTTGAGAATATAATTCTCCTTAAAACTATCCGAGAAACATAAGTCTTATATGTGAGTAGGATATTCTTGTTTATAACAATCTTATTACAATGACCATGATCTAGTAAATATCATTTTGTCTCATCTTAGCTTCTATGCGGATGGAAGTTTCTCTTGGTTTTAATAATACTTAATTAGTCAAAACATTTCCTTTTATTAACGCTGCAGTTGGTTTGTCGATACACATTCGATTTCCAAATCAAGAAACATTCTTAAGCCGTTATACCTAACTTCCCATAAAGCTAGTATAACTCTTAAGTTTTTCAAAAACCAAGTATATTACTTCTTCTTTCAAAATGATTCAAAAAAATCTTTTGAAATACTTCAAGTTCTTTATTAACACATAACAAGCGCTTATAGTTCAAATCGATTACCTTTTAAAGACCACAAGTATTTTCTTACCAACATAAAGTCGCTATAACCAACTTCCCATAAAGCGTTATAACACTTTATGTTTTAAATCAACCAAATCGCTTAGCACGTATGCGTCACCGTACTACATAGTTCACACATATCATGCTAGAAGAGATAGGAAGAGGTTCACATACCTCGCGCAGTATCGACTAATAGCAAAACGCCCAAGTACTTCCAACCGTCGGCTACTCCTTAAGCCAAGTAGATCGCGCCACACGTAGTACTTCAACCTATAAGGCCACAAGGCGCTTTAGTGTCTAGATCCCTTCGTAGCACATTACGAGAAAATTCGGCGACACCTCCCCATGGCAACAGAAATCTCCTCTATCGGTGGCTACCAAGCCAACCGGGGGTTATACAAACAACCTAATCTGTACAATTCTACTCACTGTACTACTACAAGTCTCATGTCTGACCTATGTAATTACGATTCGGATTCTTCTTTAAATTCAGCTTAAGTCGCAAGACATTGCGTAAGTATTATTCGGGCTTAAGTCAAAAGACATTGCCGATAACTACGTTGATTCTATATATAGTATACTTCAACTATATATTCTACAATATGTAATTTCCAATTACAATAGAGGACAAGATATTTACCTCAATAAGCCCATAATTATCCAAGTATAAAGTCGATCCCGGGCAATCGTTTAGCTCCAACTCGAGCGCTCCAACCCGCTCTAAACCACCCTTAGAAGTTCTAACCAACTTCTACACAATACTCCAACGACTATGGAGATTTTCCTAGGGTTTCGGTTTGGTATTTGACAGTAAGTATAATAGTATTTCTGGCTTTTCAGATAGGTATAACCTTAGAATACAACAAGGTATAAGGCTAAGGTAATTTGGGCATTATAACAATACTTTTGAGTATTTCTACCAAGAGAGGGGGTATTATAAAGCAACTAGGCAGTGGGGTACCACGCCACACTACTAGGAGGGGAAGGGCTCTCGGCCAAGGGGAGGAGGCTCTCGGCCACTACACTACACAAAGGGAGGAAGAAGCTTTCAAGACTTAAGAGATTTTGGATGAAGAAGTTCATCAAAGGGAGGGTATTTATAGGTCAGTGAAGGCCAACCAATGGCCAAGATTTAGCCAAGTGCTAGGCAAGTGTAAGGCCAAGATTAGGGCATGTGTACCTAGCCAACTTGCACACAAAATATCCTACCTACTACTTGACAAAAACCAACCCCAATCGTCCAAGCTTTACCGCCCCAAGGTCCACTGATGAGAGGGTGCCAAGTGTCGCCTCTCGTTGGTCCAAAATGTTACGCCTCTCGGAAAAATCCGCAAAAATTAAAAATGACATAGCCGGAAATTCCCCTACGAAAGCTGTGAAAACGTTTCGTCGAAAAACGACTCTAACCCGGTGTTATGCACAAATAAAATTCGGCCAAGCACTTTAAGGCACAAACTCAAATTTTCTACGTACGTCCTTACGTACATACTCTGGAAATACGGGGTATAACATTCTCCCCTCCTTAGAAACATTCGTCCCGAATGTTCCTTCTAAGTCTCAAAACAAACGTGCGCCAGTATAGTCTTCACTACTATACTTACGAAAACAAACCTGCCACATCCGCCACTAAACACCCAAGCAAAATACCTCCATCCAAGTCCACGAGGAAACACCTCTATCATAACCACAAACACTTCTCACCGGGGTTTAAAATATACCTCCTTCGCACCTTCTCTTTACAAAAGAAATGATCACACCTATGCTCGCCATACATGCTCGCTTCTCTCTTTACTCGTCGTAGATACCACTTTGTCACTTTGCCTGAGGCATTAACCTTCTCAGGCGACCCAACAAATGGTACCACTGCATGCGATCCCTGAGGATGTCGTATACTCGAACTCTTTCCACATTTCTGATACTGCTTCAGTTTCCAAAACTCTGGGTTACTATCTCTAACGTGGTCATCATTAATCGAACACTCGATGGATCTCGATACTTTCCCGAACATAACATAACGAGCATCGGGCCGCCTCCTAAGTCGGACGGCAAATGCTAACATAGGCAACTCCGCCTATTCTTCACATGAACTCGTGCGGCCCAAAGTAACTCGGGCTAAGTCCTCTCAGATTCCAAACTCGTCACCCAACCCGGTGGTACCTTCAAGAAGACCGTCGGCTCAACTCTAAGCGTCGCCGATTATCCGCACAATTCCTCCGAGCCGCGTAACTTCTTCTAGACAAGCCGCTATCCATCTGCCGGAACAAGCTGAACCAACTAATCAACCTTGCCAACATCGAACCAATCGACCGACAACTTACACTTCCGCCCTTACAAGGCTTCATAAGGCGATATCCGAACACTGAAATGGTAGATCAAACACTACCTCCACAGGAGACAACAATCCCCAACGACTACCTTCAAATCCACGACCGGCGAGGGCGAATGCGGTCGAGACTCACGAGTTCTTAACCTGCTCGTAAACTTTTAGAAGACGAAAAATAGCCACAACCTGGGCTTCACTGTCTGACATAAGGTGAAGGTAGGCACCCCGTGCAGCCTTACAACCTTTCTGATAAAACAATACTGCCGAGTAAACGATCTTTGCTAGAAGACAAGACGGCTGACCTCCTCGGTCCGACTACTGGTCGAATGCATCCACGAACTCGTACGCTGGTTAACTGAACATGGGCCTAACACCCTCGTGACCCTACCACAAGGCGGGACCACCACAAACTGACCCCACCACCAAACCTGCCGCGGGTTGACCCGCAACGTGGCCTCAACCCGACCCGGCAACGCGCATCATACTAGCTCCCCGAACCGGAACAATCTCACTAATCACGTTACGAAAACCTAGCGGTCTTCTTAGCTCAACTACCCTCTTTCATTCCACACTACTAGGGACCTGTCCCAACATAACTCACGTGCACTATGCACTCCGATAAGGGTCAAACATAACACTACACCTTTTTTCCTCGAGATGGCCTCACCTCTAAGGTCTCTACGTATAAAGCTCTAAGGCTCACACTTTCTCTATCCCCCAAAATCTTACTCGGTTAAACAACCATGATTTCAAATCACAACTAACACACTGCTATCAGAACATAGCACCTAAGGTATACTCACCTTATCACCTATACAAAACTCTAGAGGGTTAAGGATAGATCTATATCTACTGCTTCACTCCCCTTAGTCGTTCTAATCAAACCTGCCCCGTAGGGCGCATAGCTGAGGGAGATGACAAACTACCCACCGATCCTGAAGGCTAAGTCCTCCTACAAGGACACTCCTCGACACCAGACCCTGACGGTCATAGGTACAACAAGTACCAACCTAAAAGATGACATTCCCCGGGATGACGTCTGTCACACTGTGAACCGGAAGCCACAGTTCGACCAACTCCGCACACCCCGAACGCCCCGAAATTTGTAAGACCACTCTGCCGGGCGAGGTGCATATCTAACTCTTTGGGAGGCGACTCGCCTCGAAAGTTACCAAAGGACCTTCCGCTCGCCTCTTCTCATCGCCCTTCGTTAACGCCGATCTCTACATCGCCTCGCTGCTGCGCATAAGCGCATACGTGCCATGCTCAAGCCTAATCAAGAATTATTCTTGCACAACCTCTTAGATAGTCCTCAAGACTCGCAGACATCGGTATACTCTCTGTAGCCAAATCTATAGCTAATAACAGGTTGCCTCTTTGCAATCTATATTCACCGCTCTGGCCGTGGGCGAAGGTTCAAATATCATGGTCGCAGTAGGAATCTGCCGTCGTGCTAAACTCTTTGGGCTAGTGACGCCGCAGAACTCCCGAACGAAGCACCACCCAAGGTGATAATTGGGCTGTGCCACGTAACCCTCTGACTTTACTCGCGGCTCCTCGCCGCTTTGCCTCTCCGGGCGGGTTGCCTACGCGGAGGCATAACGATAAGGAAAGAATTTCGTCAGAGGGTCCAACTTACAACACGCCTCTAAGGCACGATCTCGAGTGAGAAGAATAGAAACCAATCCTAAATATCCTATAGCCTCTCGATTATTGGTGTGGTGCACAACACCGATAATCAAGACTCTGGATCTGATGCGTAGACACTTTCAGGATTAATCGCTCGATACCACTTTTGTCACGACCGAACCGGGCGTGATCGTGCCTACCGGGCACCCAAGTAGACATACATCGTAATCAGTGAACATAAAGACAATACATGAAACCATGTAATAAGACAGTGAAATAAGAAAAGCTAACCAAAAACAGTTACCTTGGATATATATAAATAGCAACTTTTTCAACATGAGCAGTTTAATCCTTTTTACAAACCACACAGCGATTACTACGCACCTCTAAGAATGATACGACAACAATGGCGGGGCGGGGCCCAAACCCCGAATGTAAACACTTACGACGGCGAGGACTATACCACTGATAAGCCTCCGAGAAACGGAGCTTCCCAACCCAAATCGTGACCACGAGAGCTAGGATCAACGATCGGTGTACCTCAACTGCGGCATGAACGCGGCCCCGAAAAGTCGAGGTCAGCAGTGCAAGTATGTGAAATCAAATACATCAGAAATGAAATCATAGCGATCATATAAAGCGGGAGACATGTATGATAACCAAACTACAATTTACAACAAAGCGGTCATGTCAAGTCGTGACTCGCCTCAAGTCATCACTCAAGTATAACAATGGGTCTCGTGCCCACAACATCAATCATGCCTGGGATACCTTCATCGCCAGCGATCTATGATATAAAGCACCAAGAACACACGAACACGTGTCCCACGTGTCATAATAAAATGCAGACGGTAAGTACGAAGGCATAGCCGACTACTAAAAACCTACAGCACGGCAAGGTCATGAATCGTATCATAAGATCTGTCTAGGCGTCACATGATCAAAGCCGCCACTTGCGCAGTATCAATGCGCGTCTAACCTCGAACTCCGCACTCGCGTAGGCCAATCTCATCGGCCCGCATGGCATTCCGCATCGGTAGCTACTCCGGCGTCGATCACGGACTTCGCGATCGCGTAGCGCGAGGCCGCGTGACCATAAAGGACGTACACTAACCGGAACTCGTAGTTCGCGCATAGGCCGGGACTGCATGAGGTATTCTCGAATCATAGGTCCATCGACCGCTGAGTCTACCCGCGTGGAGGCGGCTTAACCCGGAATCATCTCAAGAGATGAATGCCACAATACTATCATAACGACCGATAGTTAATAAGCACAATCAAGAAACCCCTTCACACAAACATCACAAGATACTAACACACGTAGCATCCCAACACGTTTACTTATCAACGCAATCAAGAAAGTATTACAAGGCTATCACAAACCAATACAATCAAGTTGTTCACACAAGGTACCTTCTACTATATGATTAACAAAATCGGGTTTTATCCCCAAAGTACTTCATACATCAACTCTTTAAAAGATACGTTACTTTCACAATGTCACACAATACGTAGTATAAAATAGAGTGACTATCCTTTTAAAGTAAATCAATTACTTCTCTTTGTAAAATCAAGTAGCAACATTCTTTTCCAATGATCAAGTTTGCCTAATTTCCAATGTTCAAGTTTCTCATTTTAGAAAGGTTTCGTAGTTCATAGTCTTATTCATTTGAGAATATAATTCTCCTTAAAACTATCGAGAAACATAAGTCTTATATGTGAGTAGGATATTCTTGTTTATAACAATCTTATTACAATGACCATGATCTAGAAATATCATTTTGTCTCATCTTAGCTTCTATGCAGATGGAAGTTTCTCTGGTTTTAATAATACTTAATTAGTCAAAACATTTCCTTTATTAACGCTGCAGTTGGTTTGTCGATACACATTCGATTTCCAAATCAAGAAACATTCTTAAGCCGTTATACCTAACTTCCCATAAAGCTAGTATAACTCTTAAGTTTTTCAAAAAAAGTATATTACTTCTTTCAAAATGATTCAAAAAATCTTTTGAAATACTTCAAGTTCTTTATTAACACATAACAAGCCGCTTATAGTTCAAATCGATTACCTTTTAAAGACCACAAGTATTTTCTTACCAACATAAAGTCATATAACCAACTTCCCATAAAGCCGTTATAACACTTTATGTTTTAAATCAACCAAATACGTTTAGCACGTATCGTCTACCGCACTACATAGTTCACACATATCATGCTAGAAGAGATAGGAAGAGGTTCACATACCGCGACGAGTATCGACTAATAGCAAAACGCTCAAGTACTTCCAACCGTCGGCTACTCCTTAAGCCAAGTAGATCGCGCCACACGTAGTACTTCAACCTATAAGGCCACAAGGCGCTTATTAGTGTCTAGATCCGCCGTAGCACATTCTACGTAAAATTCAAGACATCCCCAACAGCGTAAATCTCTCTCTCTATCGAGGCTGCCACAAGCCAACCGGGGTTATATAACTAACCTAACTGTACAATTCTACTCCACTGTACTACTACACAAGTCTCAGTAATACAACCCTATGTAATTACGATTCGGTATTCTTCTTTAAATTCGGGCTTAAGTCGCAAGACATTGCCGTAAGTATTATTCAGGCTTAAGTCAAAAGACATTGCCGATAACTACGTTCAGTTCTATATATAGTATACTTCAACTATATATTCTACAATATGTAATTTCCAATTACAATAGAGGGACAAGATATTTACCTCAATAAGCCCATAATTATCCGAGTTTAAAGTCGATCCGGGCAATCGTTTAGCTCCAACTCAGCGCTCAACCGCTCTAAACCACCCTTAAGTTCTAACCAACTTCTACACAATACTCCAAACGGACTATGGAGATTTTCTAGGGTTTCGGTTTGGTGACTGACGGTAAGTATAATAGTATTTCTGGGCTTTTCGTATAGGTATAACCTTAGAATACAACAAGGTATAAGGCTAAGGTAATTTGGGCATTATAATAATACTTTTGAGAGTATTTCTACCAAGAGAGGGGGGGTATTATACAAGCAACTAGGCTAGTGGGTACCCCACGGCCACACTACTAGGAGGGGAAGGGCTCTCGGCCAAGGGGAGGGGAGGCTCTCGCCACTACACTACACAAAGGGGAGGAAGAAGCTTTCAAGACTTAAGAGATTTTGGATGAAGAAGTTCATCAAAGGGAGGGTATTTATAGGTCAGTGAAGGCCAACCAACGGCCAAGATTTAGCCGTGCTAGGCAAGTGTAAGGCCAAGATTAGGGCATGTGTACCTAGCCAACTTGCACACAAAATATCCTACCTACTACTTGACAAAACCAACCCCAATCGTCCAAGCTTTACCTTAAGGTCCACCAATGAGAGGGTGCCAAGTGTCGCCCTCTCGTTGGTCCAAAATGTTACGTCTCTCGGAAAAATCCGCAAAAATTAAAAATGACATAGCCGGAAATTCCCCTACGAAAGCTGTGAAAACGTTTCGTCGAAAAACGACTCTAACCCGGTGTTATGCACAAATAAAATTCGGCCAAGCACTTTAAGGCACAAACTCAAATTTTCTACGTACGTCCTTACGTACATACTCTGGAAATACGGGGTATAACAGCAATAATCAACAATATCTTTCGTGTCGTAGCTGGTGATAGGTGCCATGTTGAAACTCCCATCCTCTTTCATAACCGTATTGAAATCCCCAAGTACAAGCCATGGCATAGTCATGGGGGTCCCGTACTCTCTCAATTTCTCCCATAAGCCCCGTCTATCAATAATCGTGTGTACCCGTAAACAAAAGTGACATGAAGCCTCTTGGAGGAGATAGCACAAGTGGCATCGCAATGAATGACTTGCGGGTTGATGTCAAGCACTTGAAAGATGACTTTGGCCGGGTTGAATAAAATAAATATCCTCCCCGCCGGATGATGGGAAAAGTTATCTAACACCTCCCAGCTGTGAAATTTAGAAGTCCAGAAATGCTCAATAGTCGAGTTGTTTAATTTAGATTCCAGGATACCAAATATGTCAATGTTGTTCTCACACACCACAAAGCAAATCTCCTTTTGCTTGGAGGAGCGGTACAGGCCCCTTATATTCCACGAAGCAATGATCATTTCGATAACGGAGGGGAAATAGTCCCCTTCGTTCTATCTTCATTAGTAATAATAGAACTGATGCCACCATAAGGACCCTTCTTTTTAATGAGAAGGGTTGTCATTCTGCTCAAGGGTATGGGAAAATTTGTCCACCATTGTTAGCCTTAACTTTCGCCCTCGTCCTCACACCCACGTGCCCCTCCTTCTTCTTGGTCCCTTTCGAGTTTTGACCTTTCCCAACCTTAGCTGAAGGACCGAAAGGTTGAGCTTCCAAATCTGTCCGACCCTTGTCACCTTTGGTTTGTGTCCCCACAAGCTGGCCTCCAATATCTGCAACCATTGAACTACCCGATCTGTCTGTGGGTTGTCCTATACTGTCAGTATCAATAGGCAGTCCTGTGCCAGCCACGGTTTGTATCCCCACAAGCTGGCCCCCAATTCTGATCAAAATCCCTCCTTCATTCCCCCCTTCTATCCTAGGCTTAGTCCAACATTTGCCAGCCTCGGTTTGGAACCCCGAAGGCTGGCCACCATGAGTATGAGGAACTAGAGTCTGAGGATGTGTGGCTGTATCCGCATCTATCCCGAGGGAGGTCAAATAGGTGTGCACCCCATGAGTGGACCAGTGCTAGACACAGTTTGTGACCCCGTGCTAGTTTTCGCCTTCCCTCTTCTCTTAATTACCGTGAACCCATCCTCCAACGCTGTCTGATTACCCTTAGACAGTCCTTCCTTGTGCTCATCCGAAGTAGTAGAGAAAATAAGATTTTGCGTAAGGACTGCCTCAATTGCTGATCTAGCTTTGGCGTCTATTGGATTTTGCACCAAGATATTACCGTGCATATCCACTAGCTTCATGAATATTATGGATTGCTTAATGACTGGGCTCATGCTGCCCGGGTCATTAGCCTTGGTAAATTGTGCCTTCACGCCTTTCACACCCTTACCCACCTTGGTTAGAGTTCCCGACGGTTGGTCATTCACATCAATAGAAGTCCCCATAGCGTTATTCGTGGAATAAGACTCCACGAGTTGGCTTGAAGGATGTCGTGACTCATCCTTGCTTCCCTCTGACTCCGGGGGACCCCATGGTCTCCCATAATAGAGTTCCGACCTTTGTCAACCTCGGTTTATTTCCCCGGAGGCTTACCACCCGAATCCACTACCGCTCCTAAACTCCTATCCAAGACAACATCGCTAAGAGTTGCGGGTTGGCTCTCCATAATGTGTGCCTCTCCATATCTCCCCTTAGTATCTGTGGTGCCCCTAGGGTCTCCCGCAATAGAGTTCCGACCTTTGCCAGCCTTGGTTTGTGCCCCAATAGGTTGGACTCTCTCACCCGTAAAGTCCAAGTTCCGACCTATGCCAACCACGGTTTGTGAC
Organism: Przewalskia tangutica; assembly: GCA_029844215.1. NCBI lineage: Eukaryota > Viridiplantae > Streptophyta > Magnoliopsida > Solanales > Solanaceae > Przewalskia > Przewalskia tangutica. The sequence continues at coordinate 109,517,546 of CM056721.1, forward strand.
CCCGATGGTTGGCATCCTCCTTGTACCTCCTACATGTTTCGACCTGCGCCAGCCCTGGTGTCACGACCCAACCCCGGGCCCGCGACTGGTGCCCTACCTGGGCACCCCTTACAGGTATACATCAGAGAATAGCAGCGGAATATATAAAACTCATAAATACTTAAACAGTAAATATAAACAGGCTAGCCGATAAGGCCACCTTCCGTAAAATATACATGAACCAAAAAAAAGAAGATAAACCAGTACATTTCTGTTCTTAAAAACCCAATCCACAAATGTGACTATAGACCTCTAAGAATAACAACGGTGGTGGGACAGGGCCCCGCCATACCCCTGAATATACAACAACGACCATACCAGGGATCTGAATTAGGGATAAGCCTCCAGAGTAATGGAGTTTCCCAACAGCTGAACAATGATCCTAAGAGTGAGGATCAACAACCTGCATACTCTACCTGCGGCATGAACGCAGCCCCCCGAAGGAGGTCAGTACACCATGTACCAAGTATGTGAAACTGAAAGTATTGTAATGAAATCATAAAGTCTGAAATGAAACTGGAGACATGTATGATAACTCAACTAACAGTACACTGTGTCTTACTAACAATGAGAGTAAACTAGAGTATACTTTACTGCAAAAAAATAGGAGGCTCATGATCAAAGTAGGGCCACCTGCCCATAGTATCTTTAAGCAATCCGACTCCTAGGACTATTTCACCCGCAAGGGCCGTATGGACTCGCATGAGGTAACTTCCTCGCATAGACTGTATCCGCCCGCATAGGTCGTATGGACCCACATGAGGTATTCCTCGCATAGGACTGGTCCGCCCCGCATAGGATTATTTCACTCGCATAAGCCCTACGGACTCGCATGAGGTATTCCTCGCATCATGGGTAGCAAATCCACGGAATATGCAAATGCCACAAACCCGGCGAATGACCCCGTAATGAACAATATATCACTAGCACAACCGGCTTATCATACATAACATAAACACTACCGATTTATCATACATAACGTAAGCAAGTTAAGAAATCCCCCTAACTTCTTATTAGCCTTATTCACATACACTCTCATTTTAGTTTACTTAAGGCACTAACATGTCATTAGAAAAATCCGGGAATATAACCCAAAGTACTACGTACTTCTATTCTTTTAAAATGACTCTTTTCATATAAAACTTCCAAGATACTAATAACCGTAGTATCAAGTCATATCTACTTTTCAAGACAAGTCACAATACCTTTTAGAAATACATTTATAGGCTTCTAAATCAAGTGACTTCTTTCTTTTAAAACCTTAAGCAATTGATGCCTTAAAATCAATTTGCCTTTCATTATTCCAAGTCATTTATCATACTTACATTACTTAGAGTAAACCACTATTTATTACTTTCCATAAAGCTATTATAACCAACTTCCAATAAAGCCGTTATACTAGCTTTATACCTTAGATACTTACATTACTTCTTTATACCCAAGAGATTTAAACTTTCCAAACAAAACAAGTATCATATACTTTCAAAATACTTTAAGTCTCTTGACTTTTAGAAACTAAGATATCCTTAATATTTTTAAACAAGTGAGTTAATTCCCTAACTCAACCAACTTAGACATTCTTAAAATAAGCCAAGGATATCAAAATGGACTAGATTGTCAAAATCTCGTACGTCAACCGTACTATACATTTACAACTACTCATGCTCAAGAGATAAGAAAGTTCCACATACCTCTTCTGTTCAATCCACTTGCCGAGTCCAATATGCCGTACGTAGTATGTCAACCTCTAATGACCATAATACGTCTATTAACTTCTAACTTCAAACGTAGAATATTCTAAGTGCAAAGTCACTGAATTCTACGGAAAATCAGACAGCACTTCCTTTATTTCTACACACTTTTCCACCTTTTTCAAGGCCCGAATTCAATAACCAAACACGGCACATTTAAGGCTCAACAATGTAGTTAACAATAGGGGATTACACACCTACAAGACGTGTAAAATTCCGCTCCATAATTTAATATCAAACTAATCCAATATACTATGTCCTTTCGGCAATGTGAGGTATAACAACACAAAGTTTTCTTTACAATTCCTTTTCAATCCAAGTTGTTTAGTACAACATGTTATAAAGCCGAAATTGATTATAACAACTATAATCTTCAAGTAGATAACATGCGACGATTCTAATATCGACCAAATTGTATTTAAATCAAACGGCACACAATGTCATTTCGGCTATAGGCTTCCACTATCCATATCACTTATCAATCTTCAATACATAAACTTCATGCTAGTTAGAATGTAAGGCTACAACAATATGTAATCTTATAATACTTAAGAGAACAAGATTGTTACCTTGACGAGCCTTAATCCAACTTCAAGATCCGAAGTTGCTCCCTAGCAACTTAGAGCCTCTCCTTGACACTCCAATCCGCCACTTGAAGCCCTTAGAAGATCACAACCAACTCTCCTTTACTTTCCAATCCAAACCTAGGAAAGTGACTAGGTTTTCACTTTGCGACTAATACAAAAACGATACTTTTCCGGGATTTTTCTATTGAGATACTCTTACAATACCCTAAGTGTAACGACCCGTTCCGGGGCCCGTTACTGGTGCCTTATCCCGGGCACCCTAGTGATACAATCATCAGAGAAAACCAGCGGAAAATAAAACTTAAACAAGAAAGCGGCTATATGAACATAAAGCAGGCCAGCAACCCAGTTACCTTCCAATAACATAATAAATACAACTCTTTCAAAGCGAGCAGTTTAATCCACTTTTACAAACCACACAACAGCGATTACTACAGACCTCTAAGATTTACAACAACTATGACGGGACGGGGCCGCCGTACCACAGATGTACAGAACCTACAACTCAGGGAACACATACCAAAGATAAGCCTCGGAGAAAGCGGAGCTTCCCAAGCAATGGCGAGATCCTAGAGCGAGGATCCACGGCCGATGTACCTCTACTGCGGCGTGACGCGGCCAGAAGGAGTCGATCTGAGTACCAAGTATGTGAAGCCAGTAAAAATCGTAATGAAATCATACTAGTCTATATAAAGCGGGAGACATGTATGATAACCAAACTACGATTCATGACATAAAAGCGGTCATGTCGATCGAGGACTCACGCCTCAGTCGTCACTCAAATATAACTATGGGTCTTACGCCCAGCATCAATCATGTTCGCATCGTGGCGCGTGCCGGAGTGCGCCGGTGTAGACATGTCCATGATGCAACAATAATACCAATGCCCGGCCACGTACCGGAATTCTACCTCGGTGTGGAGACGTCCGTGGCATCAACAATAATATCTTGGGTGATCAACCTGCGCGTAGCCACGTGCCCCGAATTCTACCTCGGTGTAGACATGTCCATGTAACCACAATAACAATATATCGGGTAATCAACCCGGCGCGTGGCCGCGTGCCCGAATCTGCGTCGGTGTAGACATGTCCGTGTGACATCAACAACAAGGCGATAATCAAAATGGAAACATACGTGGAATTCTCCATCACCGCCCGCGTCAGTAAGTTCTCGACAAGTCGACCGGCCTGCATCGAGAGGCGGTAACACGAAATACCACGCTTGCACAACAAAGGCTATCATCACAAGCATAGGCAAGTTTCACAACAACAAGCATAGGCGAGTTTCACAACAACAAGCATAGGCAAGTTTCACAACTCGAAGTACTTTCATTTTATGCCAAAGTCGGGTTTTAACCCCAAAGTACTACATCGTTAAGTTCTTAAAAAGAGATCCATTACTTTTATAAAGTCACCCTATACCCATAGTATTAGAATGACCAACCAGCATTCCTTTTCAAAATCAAGTAACAACATTCTTTTCCTAAGTTCGGTTGCCTAGTTTGATTACTCAAACTTCTCATTTTCAAATGCTCAAGTCACTTATTTTAGAAAGGTTTCATAACTCATAGTCTTAATCTCTTTTAAAACAATTGAGTAACATATGTCATATATGTGAGTAGTTTATTCTTTGTTTATAACGATCTTATTACTGAACCGTGATCTAGAAAATGTAATATCATTTTGTCTCATCTTAGCTTCATGCGGATGGAGGTTTCTCTTGGTTTTAATACAACATCATTATTCAATACATTTTCCTTTATTAACGCTGATAGTGCAGCCGATACACATTACGATTCGAAATCGATAAAACATTATCCTTTAAAAACCAAGTACTCATTACTCACGAATGAGGTTTCACACAAACATCCACATTAAAACAAATAAGTTAAGTCTCTTATCTTATAAGATCAAGTCTCTTAACTTCTAACATCAATAAACCATTTTCACTACGTAAGGTCGTTATAACTAACTTCCCATAAAGTATTATAACACCTATGTTTTAAACCAACCAAATCACTTAGCACATGTCGTCTACCGTACTACATAGTTCACAACAATCATGCTAGAAAAGATAGGAAGAGGTTCACATACCTCGCGACGATTTATCGACAATAAGCAAAACGCTCAAGTACTTGACGTCGGCTACTCCTTAAGCCAAGTAGATCACGCCACACGTAGTACTCCACTCCTAAAATGGTCATAGTACTCCTATCAAACCTTTCTTATCATTGAAGACTTATACCAATAAAAGCCCTCAAAATCTCACGGAAATTTAGTGAGACTTTAGTTTATACTCACTTTTCCATCTTTTACCAAGGCAGAATAACAGTAATATATATACCATATATATATATAGGCGTAATAATTAAACAACATAAAGAAGGGGATTACACGCCCGAATGGTAGCGGTTTACTATCACGCCTCCATAACAACAATAAGTAAAGAAAGGGGATTACGCGACGGCCGTGCGCGGTTTACTATCACGCCATATGATACAATAATTAAAAAGGGGATCACACGCCCAAGCAGGCGATTGAAAAATCTTCCCTTACAGAAATGTAAATACGATCAATGTAAATACGATCAAAGTAAATACGGTCCAAAGTAAATCTGATCCTTAAGTTTGGGGTCCTTGGCGACTTTGTCCATTTACTTATCCAATTTACTCATTAGTCATCAACTTATATTTCCATTCTTAATATAAGTTATAGTTACTTTGTTATTAGCTTCTTAGCAAGTAAGATACGTTTTACCATTTTAATGGCAAGCGGCCAATCCTTTCTTTTAACAAGTTAACAAGATCCAACTCTTCCAAACTTACTCCATATATTATATAATCCATAATATACTTATAATATATGTATAACAACAATTCACAAGAGGTTTAAGTTCACTACCTCAAATAGCCCAAAAATATCCAAGTTCTTAAAGTCGCTCCAAGCAAGTCTTAGCTCCAAATCTTTACGTTCCAATCCGCTACAAGCAACCCATAGAAGCTCTAACCAACTTCTCTTCAAGATTCAACTCAAAGTGAAGAATACAGGGTTTCAAGATGACAACTTTCGGCCAAGGCGTCCCTTGAGGCTAGGGTGTGAAATCTTTTCCAACTCTTGGTACCTGATCTTCCTAACACCTTGGGAAGAACACTTGAGAGTTTAAGAATTTTTGGACAAATTTTGCTCGAAATGGGGGCAAAGCAGGAAGCTCTGGGTCAAGGAGAAGGAGGGTTTTCAAGTCTTCAAATGTCTAAGTGTGGAAGATTTCATCAACTAAGGGTGCATATATAGGACAACCAGGGATAGGATGAAGGCAAGTGTGTGGTTGAGATTGGGGACAAGTGTGGGTGGGACCCATGCCAACTTGTCCACAAAATATCTAGCAAGACTTGGCCACTTGTCTTGCCACTTGTCTAGCTAATTTCGGCCAAGGGCCACCTAGGGGTGACACGTGTGCCCTCACTGCTAAATCAAAATATTTCATCTCGAAAATATCCATAATGGCCAAAATCTCAAAAACTAGCGGGCCCAAATCAGTAAATTTCACAGTGGGCCCACGTGACCATTTCCGGAAATAAAATTCCATAATTCTCAAATATTCTAAGAAGTCCGAATACCAAATCTGGGAATCCAATTCCCATTAACGAACCTTTTTCTTCACAAAAACCGAAAACTTTTCCGTCGAAAAATCACATCTTTCTTTCTTTCCAAAATTTCTGTCGTAATCTCGCACGTACATCCTCACCTATATACCCTGGAACTACGGGGTATAACACTAAGGAACCTTGGTTTAAAGTATGGAGTTTATTGGACAACAAACGAAAATCTTCCTCTTGAAACCCTAGCCAAAGACGAGAGCTCCCCTTGAGTTTCATCAAATTTTTCTTGAAATATGACTAAGTGTAGAGCCTTGTCTTGCACTAGTATGTTTAAATAACAAAAAGAAGGTTCAAGATTAGCACAATTGAGTGGCTTGGATGAATTACTAAAAGGTCAAGCCAAGTGGCCTTGACTTAGTCAAAGTTATCAAGCTCTAGTCTAGCAAGACTTGCTCATCTCAATATTGGTCATGTGCCTACCGGGCACCCTAGTGATACAACATCAGAGTAATCAGCGGAACATAAAACAATACAATACATATTATGAAATATGAAACAATAATCTGAGAAAAACTTACCTTTCGGCATATATATAAATAACAACTTTTTCCAACATGAACAGTTTAATCCTTTTTACAAACCACACTTGTAAAGATTTACTGGACCTCTGAAATGATACGACAACAATGGCGGGACGGGGCCCGCCATACCCCGAATGTAAACACCTACAACAACGGGGACTATACGGCTGATAAGCCTCGGAGAAACGAGCTTTCCCACATGTGGCGTGACCCTAAGGCGAGGATCAATGATCGTGTACCTTTACTGCGGCATGAACGGCCCGAAGGAGTCGATAAATGTACTAAGTATGTGAAACTCAAAATACCGTAAATGAAATCATAATAGTCTATAAAGCGGGAGACATGTATGATAACCAAACTACAGCTCGCCACAATAAGTGGCAAATATGTCAAGTCGGTGACTCACGCCCTCAAAGTCATCACTCAAATGTAACTATGGGTCTCACGCCCACAACATCAATCGTGCGTGGAATACCTTCCTCACCGCCAGCGTGATACAAGCACCAAGGAATCACATGAACACGTGTCCCACCTGTGTCCTAATAAAACAAGACAGGCACTGAAGGCATGGCGACTACTAACACCCACAGCACTCAACAAGGTCATAAAGCGTGTCATGATATCTGTCTGCACTGGCTCACATGATAAAAGGCGGTCACCGCGCGATGATCAAATGTGCGCGTCTAGCCACGAACTCTCGCAGACTGCATAGGCCAACCTCATGCCCGCGTGAGGTATAACCCGCATCGAGGGTAGCTACTCCCGGATCGCCCGACTCGCAGGTCGCGTAGCCACAAAGACCGCGTGACCATAAAGGCCGCGACACTAACTCGAACTCAGTAGTTCGCATGGATCCCACGACCCGCATGAGGTATCCTCGATCACGGTCCTGCATCACTGAGTCTACCCGCACGGAGGCGGCTTTAACCTCGGACACAAGTCAAGGTGAGTGGTACAATACCAACATAACGGTGATAGTCAAACAACTTTAAGAGCGATGGTGGAAAACCCCTTTACACTAACATCACAAGATACTAACACACGAGTATCCTAACATGTTTACTTCTCAAATCGCAGAAAGTATTACAAGGCTATCACAAACCAATACAATCAAGTTATTCACACAAGGTGCTTTACTAACAAGTTCGTATCTAACCCCAAAGTACTTCACACATTAAATCTTTAAAGATCTGCTTTTCACATAAGTCACACAATACCCGTAGTATAAAATAGAGGATTTGCCTTTTAAGAAAACTAAAACTCTTACCTTTGTAAAATCAAGTAACAACATTATTTTTCAAATGTCCAAGTTTGCCTAATTTCAAATGTTCACGTCTTATTTTAGAAAGGTTTCGTAGTTCATAGCCTTATTCATTTAAGAATATAATTTCTTTTAAACAACTGAGAAACATAAGTCTTATATGTGAGTAGGATATTCTTGTTTATAACAATCTTATTACAAAAGAACCATGATCTAGAAATATCATTTTGTCTCATCTTAGCTTCTGCATGGAAGTTGCTAAATGGTTTTATTAATACTTAATTAATCAAAACATTTCCCTTTATTAACGCCTTGTGGTTTGTCGATACACATTCGATTTCAAATCAAGAAACATTCTTAAGTCGTTATACCTAACTCCCCATAAAGCTAGTATAACTCTTAAGTTTTCAAAACCAAGTATTACTTCTTCTCAAAATGATTCAAAACTCTTTTTGAAATACTTCAAGTTCTTTATTAACACATAACAAGCCGCTTATAGTTCAAATCGTTACCTTTTAAAAACTACATGTATTTTCTTACCAACATAAAGTCGTTATAACCAACTTCCCATAAAGCCGTTATAACACTTTTATGTTTTACACCAATCAAATACATTTAGTACGTATGCGCTCTGTCTTACATAGTTCACACATATCATGCTAGAAGAGATAGGAAGAGGTTCACATACCTCGCGATTTAGTATCGACTAATAGCAAAACGCTCAAGTACTTCCAACCGCTTCGGCTACCTTAAGCCGGTAGAACGCGCCACACATAGTACTTCAACCTATAAGGCCACAAGACGCTTATTAACATCAAGATCTTATCGTGAGAACATTCTACGAAAATTCGGACCTCTCCTCAAACAGAATCTCCTCCTCTAACGTGGGCGGCTACCAAGCCAACGGGGTTATACATCTAACCCGAGCGGGTACAATTCTACTCCACAAGATTACTACACAAGTCTACCGCATGTCTGATTAGGTTCGATTCTTGAGCTTA